>JAJAGP010001945.1:0-146027 GCA_025084515.1 Ancistrus triradiatus
ATTATAAATAAAATAAAGAAAATAGTGAAATTATAAATATAATAAATAACATAAAAAATAATAAAAAAGAGAATATAATAAAATAGTAAACATAATAAATCAATTAGAAAATATAATAAATGAAACAAAGGATATGATAAATGAAATATATAATAAATAAAATAAATGAAATAAATAAAATATGAAATATATAATAAATAAAATAAATAAAATAAATAAATAAAATGAATGAAATAAATAAATGAAAATATAATAGCAATAAAATAGTAAATATGAAATTAATTAAAGAATATAAAAAATTATAAATACAACAAATAACACATAGAATATAATAAAATTTAGAATATAATAAAGCAGTCAATAATAAATAATAAATAATAAAATAATAATAATAATAATAATAATAATAATAATAATAATAAAATAAATATATTAGAGACACTAAAAATAGTAGTTATAATAAATAAAATAGGGAATAAAATAAAACAGTAAATATAATATAATATATAATATAATATAATGTAGTAAAATATAATAACAATAGAATACTAAATATTATAAATAAAATAAAGAAAATAGTGAAATTATAAATATAATAAATAACATAAAAAATAATAAAAAAGAGAATATAATAAACAAAATACAGAATATAATGAAATCATGAATGTAATAAAAGAGTAAACAATAAAATAGTAAATATAAAGTAAAGAATACAATGAAATATAATTACAACAGAATACTAAATATAATAAATAAAATAGAGAATATAATTAAAGCATGAATATAATAAAAGAGTAAATTTAATAATTAAAACAGAGAATATAATAAAATACTAAATGTAACTTTGAAAAGCCAAACTAAAACTTAAAATACAGAATATAAAATAATAAACCTAATAACTAAACTAGAGACTATAATAAAATAGTAAATATAATAAAGAAAATAATAAAACCATTTATTTTGGGAACATTTATGCGCATATTTGTCCCGCCTGCGTTTGCTGGGTGAGGTCCATGGTGTTTCTGTTTTCTTTGCTAGCTTTGCTAACTCTGTGCTAGCTGCTTTATGTGCTGTTTGTTCTTCCTCATAGAAATTTGAGGTGGTCGTGAGCTAAAGATGATTGGAGCTGATCTAATCTTGGATTCTGTTAGCTCTTCCTGATGGTTTCCTCGGTCCAGATCAGGAGGACGTAGATAAGTTTGATTGAGTGATCTTTGTCCTCCGATGTTCCCTCAGTAGGAACGCTATGTGGGTGCAGAACAATAACTGAGGAGAGCTTCTGATTACAGATTCTTTTCTCTTAAATGTTGTTCACGTTTTGTTCAGGCACCAAAACTTTTGCTTCAATCAAAGCGCAGAAACGGACGACGGAAAGAGAACGGAGAAGAAGCAGGCTGTACGTGTGAGTAATGAAGACGGTGAGTCAAACAGATACAGAAGAAGCTTTGTGGTGCAGTGACAAGTCTGACAGCCTCCCTCCACATTAAATGTTACTCATGAGTCACGTCTAAATCGTTCGGTTCACAGCAGCAATATTTATTACGGATCTGAGAATAGTTTCTAAAAACTGAAATGTGGTTCTACAGTAGGATACATGATTCATCGATCCTTCATTCTAAGATACGGAACGCTTTCTTTTGTAAGGACGTTTTGGCAGCCGTAGACAAATCGGTCTCGCTTTATCAGCAGGAGAAGATTTCACTGAAAGAAGTGAAAATGCAAAATATTCAAAAGAAAGAAAGAAAGAAAGAAAGAAAAAAGCTAAAAGGGAATACTGCGAAAAAAGTAAGAAAAAAGAAAATGCTGGGGAAAAAGAAATAAAAAGAAAAAAGAAAGAAAGAATTAAAAGAGAAAGATAGAAAAAACAACATTCAAAAAGAGAGAAAGAAAGAAGGAAAGAAAGAAAGAAAGAAAGAACAAAAGAAAGAATGAAAGAAAGAAAAAAAGAAGAAAGAAGGAAAGAAAGAAAGAAAAAGGCTAAAAGAGAATACTGCAAAAAAAGTAAGAAAGAAAAAAAAATACTTGGAAAAAAGAAAGAAAAAGAAAAAAGAAACAAAGAATTAAAGAGAAAGATAAAAAACAACATACAAAAAGAGAGAAAGAAAGAAAGAAAGAAAGAGAGAAAAAAAGAAGAAAGAAAGAAAAAAAGAAAGAAAAAAGAAAGAAAGAAAGAAAGGAAAAAAAAAGAAAGAAAGAAAAAAAAGAAGGAAGAAAAGAACGTATTCTAAAGAGAATACTGGGAAAGAAAGAAAGAAAGAAAGAAAGAAAAAACAATAGAAAGGAAGAAATAAAGACAAAAAGAAAAAAAAGGAAATAAAGAGAAAGATAGAAAAAAACAATAGAAAGACAAACATAAGAAACAACAGAAAGAAAGAAACGCTAAAGAGAATACTGACAGAGAAAGACAGAAAGAAAAACAGAAAGGCTACAAAGAATACAGATAAAGCAAGAATGATAGAAAGACAAAGAAAGAAATCAGTACCTGCTTGACTGTTATAATTGAAATTATTTAGCAGAAGGAGTGGTAGATCATCAGCAGCTCGGTCGGGTTAATCAGAGCTGGACTTAACAGATTTCATTTCATTTACAGCATTTAGCAGACGCCCTTATCCAAGCTTAAGGGCCTTGCTCACGGACCCAGCAGTGACAGCTTGGCAGAGATGGGATTTGAACCCTGGACCTTCTGGTCCATAGTCCCAGTGAAACAGATCCATGAATGAAGCTCCAATCAGCTGTGGACGGTGTTTAATGAAAGAGGCTGAGTTTAACTCCAGCAAACGACATGAAGAAAATCAGAAAGAATGGAGCTGATGGAACCGATGGAGCTGCTGATGCTGTATAACCCTCCTGTAACATCTCTGACTGATCCATCAAACCAAACCCAACTAGAAGCCGATTCATCATTTTAGGTGATGGGACTCAATCTGATCTTCAGTCTCATTGCTCTGCTTGTTTTTAATCAGTCTACTTCCGAGTACGTTTCGGCTGCCGGCGGAAAGGCAAACTGAAAACACCGGAGCTGCTTCACGAGGCACAGATTGGTCCGTGAGTTATTGTCGCCGGCGAATAAACCAACGTCGCATTTTCACCGTCTGAAAACTCCCGCTCGGTGTGGAAGATACGGTCATTATAGGGAATCTCGAATTTACTTAGAGTTGTCTGAATAAATCTCAAGAACAAATTCACATTCAGTGTGTGAAGGCCTTAAGAGCGAGTCCCACAGTCAGCATCTTCACCACCTGTGACAGCTCCGCCCCCTCGCTGCACCCCCAGCCCAATAAGGGTGAGCAACAAATTCAGGTGTCACTCGACCGGCTTTTCACTCGGCTCTTATGGGAACTGGCGTGCCATATTTCCCCCGACTTTCTCCCGCTCGATGGAAGGCTGTCTCAGATATGTCAGTCTGCAGAGAATGCTCAAACTCATCTTTATGCAAATACGGAGCCATCTGCCATTCCTGCCTCCGAGCCAAAATACAAATCAGTCACGTTCTCGCCGATTCAGGACCAATTTGTGAGTTCCTCTCTGCTAACGGGGGAACACAGGCCCAGCTGAGTGGCGGTCTGATGGAGGACAGGATGGAAATATGGCTTTAATACCAGTATTAAGAGCAGAGCGAGGAACAAATGAGGTACGGTCTGTAAAAATAAAGGTACAACAGGACTTAATGCTGGGTCTCACGAGGTCTTATTGTACTGAGAAGAGAAGCTCTGATGTTGGTTATTGGGAATGAGTCACTATGCTGAACGACTCAGTATTGATTCCTAGCATTTTGTTCCTTATGAGCTTCACAAGTGACTCATGAAGCTTCATCAAGACGGACTGGCTCAGATCAGCAAAAGTTTAATAAAGGTGAGAGAGAGAGAGAGAGAGAGAGAGAGAGAGAGAGAGAGAGAGAGAGAGAGAGAACGAACTGAATCTCTCATGTGATTCAATTTTTCTGTGCCAGTATTTGAATCAGTGAATCTTTCCGTTGTTTCCACTATTTGATTAAGTGAATCTTTCCATTGTTTCCAGTATTTGAATCAGTGAATCATTATGTTGTTTCCAGCATTTGAATCAGTGAATCTTTGTTCTTACCAGTAATTAAATCAGCGAATCTTTCTGATATTACCAGTAACTGAATCAGCAAATACTTCCGTTGTTATCAGTAATTGAATCAGTGAATCTTTCCATTGTTGTGCGTAACTGAATCAATGAATCTTTCCGTTGTTACCAGTATTTGAATCAGTGAGTCTTTACATTGTTGCGTGTAACTGAATCAGTGAATCTTTCCGTTGTTACCAGTATTTGAATCAGTGAGTCTTTACATTGTTGCGCGTAACTGAATCAGTGAATCTTTCCGTTGTTACCAGTATTTGAATCAGTGAGTCTTTACACTGTTACCAGTAATTGAATCAGTGAATATTTCCATTGTTACCAGTAATTGAATCAGTGAACCTTTCTGTCATTTCCAGTTTTTGAATCAGTGAATCTTTCCATTGTTACCAGTATTTGAATCACTGAGTCTTAACATTGTTGCCAGTAATTGAACATTGAAACTTTCTTGTTACCAGTGTTTGAATCAGTGAATCTTTATGCTGTTTCCAACATTTGAATCAGTGAATCATTCAGTTATTTACCAGTGTTTGAATCAGTGAATCGTATTTCAGTACCATGTATGAAAGAGGTCCAAGCTGAAAACATAAATGTCAGATTCACTGCCCCAAATGAACACCCCTGTGTCACATGACGAAAAAGATCAGGCGGCTGTTACCTGCTTGTGAACGCAGCCTTAGATTCACTCCGCTCTTTATTTCCGTCAGGGTTTGAGTCAATGAATCATTTGCATGGCACATGAATCATCTGGTCGTGACTAAACTTCAAAGCTCCTTATTAGGAGTCGGCATTTAAATCGGTGAATCATTTGGTTAAGACAGCTCCTTAAATCCACTGTTGCTATGGAAATGAGCTTTTTTATATTTATACGATGATGATTCCACACCTTGAAGCCGTTCATCAAAAAAAATCGAGATCTTCACAAAAAAGACACGCTGAAATAAGACAAGAGTGTTTTATGTCGATGGTTTCTTCAGTTTAAAAGAGGCATTTGAAGCTGTGATCAAAAGCATTTCCCTCATTCATGTAGGTTTATGAAAGGCGACGTAAGAATAGGGAGATGAAAGAAGGGATTTGTCCTTGGACGACGAAATGATGAAACAGCTTTGTGGAGCTGAATGTGACATGAAAGGAAAACAAAAATAATAATAATAATAATACTGCTAAGATAATCTGCATGATCAGCCTTCTATTTAAACGAATATAATCTCTTCAATAATAATAGATTCTGCTCCATTTATCAAAGTATAAAGGTGAGCAGATTTGTCTTTTTAACAAATGAACGCCAGACATGTCCGGTCCAGCCAAATACGTCAATATAATTAAGAAATGATCCGCATGATAATGTAATATTCAGCGTGATTTATATCTGGTTTGAGGGCACTATTCAAAATTGATGATGCAGGTTTAAAAAGGAAATTCATCCAGAACGTGATCTGACTCGGATCCTGTGAGATCGGTCTATAATTCCACCTCAGATCTGATCACCATTATGGACCGTGAGCTTGGTCAGAACGTTCGACCGTGCACATGAAAGGGTTCACAAACTTTTACTCATGGAAGCGTATAATAATTTCAATTAACTACAGGTGTGACACGACGAGAGAACATCCGAGTCCAGTTCTTTCTCAGGAAACCCTTCCGTTGCTTTTGACCCCTTTCGTATTCCACAGTTCCATTCGTGGCAATGAAAGGAACAAAACCTCGGGCCTCTGCGTCTCAGGTGTGACATGACTAATTCATCGGCGTCACAAGATCAAACTACTCAAACGCCTCGGCACAAAAAGGTTTAGAAATGGAAAGGATGGAAGGTTTGACCTCTGCTGCATAAACGTAAATCCTCGTGCCTCGCCTGCCTCAGATCTGTTTAGAGATATTAATGCAAAACCATGCAGCAACTTATCCAGGATTTAGCAAAAAACGAGAAGCCAATGGAAAAATTTTCAAATATCATCACAGGATAACACGGAAAAAAAAATCCTGACTGTAACCGCTGACTTCTGAGATAAAGCCATTATGATAAGCAATTTCCCCATATGTGGGATCTTCTGAGAGATAATCATTCACCAATACCACCTCACGACATACTGAGCCGATTTAGGACGATCGCTTACCCTAATGCATGGCTTTGGAATGTGGGAGGAACCCAGAGTAAACCCACATGGAAACGGGGAGAACATGCAAACTCCACACAGACAGCATCCAGGATCGAACCAGGGATGAAAGATAATCAAATAAATAAAAAAGAACAAATGAGTCAGACACTGACTCCAAAATTAAACAATTCACGTCATATCCAATTAAAAAGAGAGAAATCAATGAATCAAATCAGAGAATCAAGTGAAACAATTCACAGATTCAAACACTCACATGCTGAACTAACACTGAACACTGAACAAATGAAATGTGAATTCAAGCCATGATTCACTGATTCAACACTGACTCACTGAAAAATAAGTGCAAATCGTATTCACAGTCAAATGATTCATTGATTAAATACTGACAAACAGAAAACCAAAAAAAAAGGAATAGTAAACAAACGATTCTCTATTTTGACACACTGACTCACTGAACTAAGAAAAAACGAATGTTGGTCATGAACAAACAATTCTGTATTTGACACACTGAATCCAAGCCATGGCTAATGATTGAAAAAACAAAGGCGAATCTTAGTCATGCCTGAATGACTCACTGATAAAAAAGGATTCTCTAAACAAACAAAAGCGAATCAGAGGCACAATGAAGTGATTCACTAATTAAAATACAGACCCACAGATCAACAACATTTAAACACTGAACGATTTAAACTGAATCAAATGACTTAATCCTAGCACTGGTACTAAACTAGACAGGAATGAATCCTAGTCATGAACAAACAATTCTCTATTTAACACACTGACATGCTAAACAAAGAACATGTGAATCAAAGCTGTGACTAATGATTCACTGATTCAAACACTGATTCAAAACAAGATAAGAACAAGGCTCATTTCATGATTAAATGATTCACTAGATCAAACCCTAACCGAATGAAAAACAAAGGAGCAAATCTGACTGCAATCAAATGATTTACTGATTCAAACACTGACAGACTAAACAACTAAAAAAGAAAATGAATCTTGGTCATGAACAAACGATTCTCTATTTGACACACTGATATACTGAACTAAGGAAATGTGAATCCAAGCCATAAGTAATGATTCACTGATTCAAACACTGACTTACTGAAAAAAGAAGTGCAAATCTTAGTCATGATCAAATGATTCACTGATTCAAACACTGACACATTGGACTAAGAAAAACAAACCTTGGTTATGAACAAACGATTCGCCAATTGACACAATGGCACGCTGAACAAAGGAATTGTTAATCTAAGCCGTGATTCACTGATTCACATATTGACTCAATGAAAAAAGAAGTGCAAATCTTAGTCATGATCAAATGATTCACTGATTCAAAAACTGATTCAAACACAAGAAAAGAGCATGCCTCGTTCATTCCAATCCTAACTCAATGAAAAAGAGAGAAATCAATGAATCAACTCAATGAAACAATTCAGAGATTCAAACACTGAACGCTGAACTAAGAAAAACGAATCTTGGCCATGAACAAACTATTCTCTGTTTGACACAATGAACAAAGGAGATGTGAATCCAATCCATAACTAATGATTCACTGATCAAAAGAAGTCCAAATCTTAGTCACGATCAAATGATTCACTGATTCAAACACTGACACATCGGACTAAGAAAAACAAACCTTGGTTATGAACAAACGATTCGCCAATTGACACAATGGCACGCTGAACAAAGGAATTGTTAATCCAAGCCGTGATTCACTGATTCACATATTGACTCAACGAAAAAAGAAGTGCAAATCTTAGTCATGTTCAAATGATTCACTGATTCAAAAACTGATACAAACACAAGAAAAGAGCATGCCTCGTTCATTCTAATCCTAACCCAATGAAAAAGAGAGAAATCAATGAATCAACTCAATGAAACAATTCAGAGATTCAAACACTGAACTAAGAAAAACGAATCTTGGCCATGAACAAACTATTCTCTATTTGACACAATGACACAATGAACAAAGGAGATGTGAATCCAATCCATAACTAATGATTCACTGATCAAAAGAAGTGCAAATCTTAGTCATGATCAAATGATTTACTGATACAAACGCTGCTGTTAAACTAACGAGAAGCAAATCAAGGCCCTATTGGCCCCGATTCACTGACTCATTACAGACCCACAGATCTATAAGATTTAAACACTGAACATTCAAACAGAATCAAATGGTTTGATCAACACTGGCCTAAAAACCAGAACAGTGAATCTGGGTTATGATGAAAGATTTATAGACTGAGATCAAGAATGAGTTACAGATGAAATCTGAGTGAATCTTCACTGGGAAAAGGGGATTAATTTAAATATTGAGACTGTACTCGTAGTCCAGTCCCAGTCTATAAAGCTGTTCCTGTTCCTAATCTGCCTCTTGTTGATCTAGTCTGACTAAGGCAAGCATCGAGAGAGACTGTAAACAGCTGCCAAAGAACAGAAAAAGAACCGACTCATTCATTTTAGTGATCCTTCAGCACAGATAAAATTAACGGAAAACAAAATTACGAGCCACCAGACACCATCAGTGAAGAACTTTTTCACCTCTTTAAAACATCTGACATTTCTCTCTAATGGCATATTTACTGAAGCAAATGTCAAGCTGCATTATGCTCGAAAATAATGACAGTCCTCACAGCAGATCAGTTCTGCAAAGTAAATCCGCTTCGGTACGAGCAGGCGAGCGGTGCCGAGCTTCAGACCAGCGCTAGCCTCGAGCACTCAGGATGAGGGACGAGCACAATCAGCAGAGCATGACCTGGATAAAGCTTGCTATTTACTTTGTTTGCACACAGCGTGCAGTGTAGCAGCGGAGTAAAGCCTGTATGCTGAATCCATAGCAAACGGCGCCTGACGCCGTGCTGCACACTCAATGCAGACGTCCTGCACCAGAAGAACTTTCAGAAGCACGTGGCTCTAACGCAGGACTCGCATCATCATATCTCACATGATTAATAACCAGAACCAGAGATAAATACGTACCTATCATCTTTTATTCATGCATCAGGAAATCATTTGGAGTTTGATTTGATTGAAAGTCCCTGGCTGATTAGTGAGTGTTTAAATCTGTCGTCATTGTGATTACTCTGGCTTTGGGATGGTGTTTCTGACTCTCATGCCAACAGGTCTAGTGAGCCGTCATTATGGGTATTTGCTTTCTTTTTATTGATTCGTCTTGGTTTTGTAGCTCGTAGTTTTGAGTGTTTGTGTTGGTCATCGGTCTGATTTTGGGGTGGTCATTTAAATACGATTTCTATTCTGAATCTGCCTTAAAATTTATCTATTTGTTTTATATCTTTTGCTTGTTTTTATATTTATAAAGTCCCCCTTTTTAATTTTCTATCGTGTTTGATATGGATCTCGCCTACATGTAAATGAGCACACCCTCAACATACTTTCAAGTTTAATGAATAAGTAGTCCAATGAAATAATGTTTTTCAACTATATGTTTGAACTACAACTATAAGATTTATTTGATTAGAAAAATTAGCTTCATTCTTACATTTATCATTTACATCACCCAAGGAGGATGTGTCTCTTCTGAGTCTTGGTCCTCCCAAGGATTCCTCCTCATAACGCTTAGGGAGTTTTTCCTTGCCACTGTCGCCCTAGGCTTGCTCAGCTTGAGATGGGCCATAGATATTAGAAGATAATCTCGTAAAATTGCTACTAAAACTAAAATTTTAAAGTTGCTTTGAGACAATGTTCCATTGTAATAAAGCGCTACAGAAATAAATCTCATTGACTTAAAAGATGTTGATTGATGTAATTACAGTGGGGCAAAAAGTATAGTTGCAAGTTGAGAGAGGTCTGTAATTTTCGTCATAGGTACACTTCAACTATGAGAGACACAATGAGAAAAAAAATCCAGGAAATCACACTGTAGGATTTTTAAAGAATTTAATTGTAAATTATGGTGGAAAATAAGTATTTGGTCAATAACAAAAGTTCGACTCAATACTTTGTAACATAACCTTTGCTGGCTTTGATGTTTTGGGGCAACACGGACTTTCAACTCCGTCCACAACTTTCTAGGGGGTTGAGGTCTGGAGACTGGCTAGCCACTCCAAGCACCCCTTGAAATGCTTTTTTTACGAGCCACTTCCTTCGTTGGCCGAGCGGTGTGTTTTTGTGATCTTGGGTCATGCGGAAGACCCAGCCACGTTCCATCTTCAATCTCTCACTGATTGAGGGGATGTTTTGGGTCTTAAAATCTCACGATACATGGCCCCGTTCCTTCTTCCCTTAACTACACGGATCAGTCCGTCCTGTCCCCTCTGCAGAAAACAGCCCCAAAGCATGATGTTTTTTCCACCCCCATGCTTCACAAGTAGGTATGGTGTTCTTGGGGATGCAACTCAGCATTCTTCTTCCTCCAGTTTGAGTTTGTACCAAAAGTTCAGTTCGGTTCATCTGATCAATTGAAATAGTGCTCCCATCTCTTTCTGGATCATCATAGCTCTCTGCCAAAACTTCAGACGGGCCGGACGTGTCTGCTTAAGCTGGAGCACACCTGGCGACTGCCGATCTGAGTCCCTCTCGGCGTAGTGTGTTTACTGATGGTACCCTTTGTTTTACTTGCCAGCTCTCTGCAGGTATTCATCATTCCCTCTGTGAAGTCTGGGATTTTTGCTCACCGTTCTCATGATCATTTTTTACCCCACGGAATGAGATTCTTGCTGGAGCCCCAGATTTGAGGGTAATTATTAATGGTCTTGTCTGTCTTCCTTCCATTTTCTTTACAATTGCTCCCAACAGTTGGATTTATTCACACCAACCTGCTTGTCTATTGTCGATTTCAACTCCTTTCTTCCCTGTCTTGGTGAAGGTCTACAATTTTTGTCCTTCCTGGGTCCTTCGACAAGCTCTTGGTCGTGGCCATGGTTGAGTTTGGAGTCTGGACTGTTTGAGGCTGTGGACCAGGTGTCTTTTAATACAGATAACGAGGTCAAAAAACAGGTGCCACAATACCGGTTAAAAGAGTGGAGGACAGAAGAGCTTCTTAAAGAATGTGTTTACAGGTCTGTGACAAGCCAGAAATCTTTGCTTTGTTTGTGGGTGACCAAATACTTATTTTCCCCCACCATGATTTCCAATAAATTCTTCAAAAATCCTACAATGTGATTTCCTGGAGTTCTTTTTTTTCCCTCATTTTGTCTCTCATAGTTGAAGTGTAGCTTATGGAAAATCACAGACCTCTCTCATCTTTCTAAGTAGGAGAACTTGCACAATCAGTGGCTGACTAAATACTTTTTTGCCCCACTGTATCTTGGCTTTGGTTTGAGGATTTGGATTGGTTCTGGTTAGAATTAGGCCGGGTTTGGTGGGTGTCGGGATGGTATTACGGGTCCATGGACTGTTTTTAAGCGCACTTATTGGATAATTTGTTTTCAACTAATAATTGCTTTAGTTTTAGGCTGTTTATATTGACAACAGGTCAGATTATGGGCTGTATTTGATTGGTTTTGGTCTGGCTGTAGGCTTGGTGGTGTTTGGTCCAGTTTAGGGTGTAATTGGTAATAGGGAGGGTTTTGATTTGGGTTTTTTTTGGTCATTGGTCTGATTTTGGATTGGTCTCTGGTTATCTGACTGACAGGGTTTGAGGATTTTGATTGGTTCTGGTTAAAATTGGTCCAGGTTTGGTGGGTGTTGGGCTGGTATTACAGGTAGATAATTATTGAATAATCTGTTTTCAATTCATTATTGATTTAGTTTTATGCTATTTATATTGACAACTGGTCTGATTATGGGCTGTATTTGATTAGTAATTGGTCTGATTTTGCTTTGGTTTTGGTGGAGTTAACTGGTCTGGCTGTAGGCTGGGCTTTTGGTATCTGGTCCACTTTAGAGTGTAATCACTCCATTGGTTTTATCACGTAGTTGCTCTTAGGCGTTAGTTTTCTGTCACGCTGATGATTGTTTTCAGGTCATAGACACGTCAATATATAGTAGAGAAATAGTTATAGTTTGTTGCCATCCTTAGCTTATTTCTTAGATCCTAGAACGTCTTCATGTCTTCATCAGGAAACACTACGACTACAAGAAATTCTACTAAAGGTGGTACATTATTGGGTGTGAAGTAATTAATATAAATAATATTACAGCATGAGTGGTCTAGTGGAATGCGGTTTGGTATTTTCAGTAGAGTTTCTAAGAAGCACCAATATTGCAGCTGAAGCCAGACTGAATCAAACAGGTCAGGAATTCAGAATGAAACCCACACGAAGAGTAACGGCATGGATTAACCTTGATATTGTTCAATTTGCAGCGGCAGGGAGTAACAATGGTAAGATAAACCCACGCCCATCTCTTTAATGCAACACCTCTACCTACTGTGTTGCGTCACAATAACGCTGCTTTCTAAACACCTAGGTATTACAATTTGCTAAAAATGAACCTCTCGCTGCATTTAAGTCTTTTCAACAGGTAATGAGGAAAATGAAATCCAATCAACACACACGTCGCTCCTGGGGGTCTGTATAATTGGGCTTTAGCAACCTGGACGAACGGTCTGATTCAGCTTGGGTATCAAGCTGAGCTCTGCACAATACTGCTTGATATGAGCTCCTGTTCCTTAAGACCCATTTCTATTTAAACAATAATGGTATTTTCTTAAGCACAGACCCACAGCTCCATACCTGAACATCTCATCTGTTTGTTTGTGCTTCTTGGTTATAAGGCTTTAAAGCCTACTTTAGCATTAGACCAAGAAATAAATGGTTCAAATAAATAAAATAAACATTTGCCAGAGGAATGGCATTATTGTACTCATAGCTAATAGTTGAGATAATATTTTAATAATTATTAAATTATTCTCTTATGCAATATCTCTACCACAGGTTTGGTAATCTGCTAAACGTCTGTAATCTGGATCTTTGGTATTATTGTGCAATTATAATTTGCTTCAATGACTCTCTTTCTGCATTTAAGTCTTCAGCAGGTATAAGAAAAAGAAGCTCTGATTCAGGTAGGTATCAAGCTGAGCTCTGCATAATGCAGCTTGAAATGAGCTCCTGTTCCTTCAAATATAAGGAAATAAATGCTTCAGATAAATAAAATAAATATTTTCCAGAAGAATGGCATTATTTTACTCATATATAATAATTTGGATAATATTCTAAAAATTATTAAATTGTTCCGTACTGAGAAATATTAAAGAAATTGCCAATATGTTATGTTTATTTATTAAAGCAACCCTTATTTGGCCAGATGACTGTACAGTATAGGGCACAACGCTCCTTTCTTCAATATCCCATCACAGAAAGCTTTACAAAGCCGTAGTTGCTCCCAAATTTGTTCCACAGAGAATACTGAAAAGGTTCTGAGCTGTCGCAGGACCCCTGGTCAAACTGAAACCGAATTATTAGAAATAGACTGGACCTGAACTGTAAGGGTCTTGTTTTGCGTACCTGACCAGTCAGGTTTCGATTTTTTCACATCTTTAGCTCTAAGCCAATATCGTGTGTACCGGACTGCAGCGCAATCATGAAATGTATTCAGCGCAGAACGCCACATGCATGCTGAGATTCCTCCGCCTTTGGTCCATATATGGAGAATTCAGACACCGACCTGTGCTCACTGAATTAATAAACACGAGGAAGATCAATCATTTATTCCTCACACACCCAGAGAGAGAGAGAGAGAGAGAGAGAGAGCAGGATGGACCTGCATTTATAGTGTATCTGTGTGTGTGAACCTAAAACCCCTGAGACCGGCTGAAGAGCTCCACACTCCAAACCTGTCACTCCAGAGGATCAAAGGCTCAGGTGCTCATGATTGCTGGTGGCCTTCACATGGTTCAGGATATCGGCGGTGTAATATATGAGCAGTGAGCGCTTCGTTTTTAGGGTCGACCCCCGAATATACCTGGTGTATAAAAATGCAAACACAAAGCATTACCCCTGTATACAACTCTGGACAAAATGAAGAGGCCTGAGCCAGATCTTATTTACTGAGGAAATGTACAAGATGCATAAAAGCTGGGACTGAATAATGATTCCTGAATTTTCCTAAGTTATAACGATAGAAGGGTTGGGTATCGTTTGTATTTTATCGATTCCAAAATGGTTTCTTTTAGAATTTCTTTCAAATAATATCTTTAGTTTTGATATTGGACCTAAAGCACGATACCAAGGTTCAGCAGTGTACCGAGCTCGACCGCTCACTAAAACATGAACAAAGCTTAATGTCCTAAAACAATGACCTAGAAACACCAAACTCCTCTCAGTTACCACCGACTTTAAGAAACTGTGATCCAAAAGAAAAGGAATCATCTTTACCTTAAGCCTTCTTCTCATTTAAACCTATTTTACACATGGTTTAATGTACTAAAACAATGACCTGGACAAAAACAAACTTCTCTCAGTTACTGCTGAAATGGAGAGCCTGTGATCCAAAAAGAAAGGAATCATCTTTATGCTACTCTTTTTACTTATAACACGTTTAAATGTTGAGAAAAGCTCAACGCAAAAACGATTCCTTTCCTTTTGAATCACAGGTTCTTCATTTCAGCAGGTAACTGGGAGAGGTTTGGCTTTCCAAGGTCATTTTTCTGTCTTAGTACATTAATCCACGTTGAGCTTTGTTCACTTTAAGTGTTTTAAACTCTCCCTTTCTCTACTGCAGCATTTAAGCTAGGGCAGCACAGTCGGTCGAACCCGATGTTTTTGCCTCCTTTAGATTGACTTTAGACACATATTGCATTTCACCTTTCATTTGCTCTCACAAACTTTTGCACTATTGAGCGTCCGTCTTCCGCTAATGCTCCAGCGGAGCGTATCCAAACAAATCTACACACGTGATTACGGGCCTGGCAGACAGGTGCCTCCTTAATACAGGTGGATTTTAGCACTAATGAGGCATAAAATATGTTCGTAGGAACCGATAAGTGGAATCTAAATTCTGTTTTTATATAGGTAGCGGTGCTTGGAATTTTAGAACTGGTCCTGAATAGGGGTGGCTGATATGGTAAAAGATATTATATCATGACAATAAAAGACATTTTCACGATACACAATATTTATCACATTATACTTATCAGTAGCGACAGATTCTTAAAAACTACGATTCAAATATTTTCCCATACTATGTAAAGTGATTTTTTTAATAAAAAAATGCTGCACTTCATTCAGTTAAACAATAATAATTACACTCCTTACAATGAAACATGCAGTGGGTCGGTGTTCTTTAAGCTCTGACGATATCGTCTATCGCGATAACAAAACTAATCACGATACGATAGAATATCGTTATATGGCCCACCCCTAGTTCTGAATTTTGATACCCGACTCGTGCTGTTTTGTTGAAACATGAATCTAAACTTGTTTGCATTGATAATCGAGGTCTGAAATCCCAGCATCTTCTTTGTTATTTTGACCACCGAATTTTGCAGTTCTCAGTGCAAAATCAGAGTTAATCAGAGTGTTCTGCTTAGAAAAAAGGCTTACAGGATTACAGGACTCCAAAACACACTAATAAGACTACCGGGACTAAATCTTCAAGCTATACCCACTTCAACCACTAAAACTGCTTCGTTTCTGTCCTGAACCCTTTGTATGAGGTCATGCCTGTACAGCTCTATCCTTCTGAGACGCCCAAATTACGTCCAAAGGAGCAGATTCTACACCCCAGCTTGAAAAAGAGAATCGACCCGACAACCCTGAATAGAAACCTCAGTTCTGTAAAGACCCATGACTTCCCAAAGCTCTTGGTCAGAGGTTAGGATAAGAACCAAACAGAGGACTTTCCATGATCCAGAGCGTTCCACTTCATGTTGAACAGGTTTCGTGGGTGGCCTGGTCCTGACCCTAGCCTACAAAAGGGAACACTCGTTTATAATTTTCTCCTTTTCATGAGCGTGTTTTGCACAGAGCTCTGATGAGGAACCAGGGCCAGGTCTCCACCCTTAAAGGGATAAATTATATCAAAAATAAACCTGTACAGTGTATAAAAACCTCTCTCATACGGCCCTGTAAACACACCCCAGCATATTAGCCTTATTGCACTGGTTTTTACTTTTAAATATTGCACACCGTGTGGACTTTAATAATGTGCTTCCTGGCTGCACTGCCTGATTTCAGCTCGATAAATCAAACGGCTGCTCTTTATTTCTCTGCAGCGAAGCCGAGCGGAATGCTAAGCAGCCTTAACAACGTCAAACAAAGACCTACGACCGACCGGATCCCTTTCCTTAAAATGAAAGCATACAGCGTACGCAGGTGGTATATTCGAAGATTCCTCGGGTTGCCTGGCGTTCTGTGCTGTTCCTCACCCACCAAACCACACGCTGATGTTTTATTGAACAGGTTCCCGTTTCATATGAGGACCGCCTGGGATTCGATTTTCTTCAGACACAGCAAAATATACGAATAAATAAATAAAGAAATAAATCAGTTCCAGACTACACCCAGGCTGTACATCATAAACCATGTCATTTCCCAAGACTTTACAGCTCCAGCCTTCTGATTCGATTCGCGCTGCAGACCTGACACAACACGGTGACGAGCATGAGACGATGATTTTCACTAAAATGTACCTGAAATACAAAAATCCCAGATGCCACCGAGCCCATACGGCCATGTCCAAGTCGACGTCTCTTCTGGACGTGGTTATGACATAAGACTTCTTTTTTTGGACAGTAACGTTTTAAGTGCCATTTGTGAGTGTAACTCTGTATTGCAGAGCTTCATAAAGGAATCCCTTGCTCATGTGGTTCTATCAGCTCCTGATGAATGACGGATCTTGATGCAGTGCCGTCTGAGGGAGCGGAGATCACCCCTCTTCAGTTTCTTTGAATTGTTTAACAATATTATGCACCTTAGAGGGAGAAATATGGAAATCCCTGCCAATCTTTCAATCATTTTCTTACACATTTGTTGATAAACTGGAGATCCTCTGATCATCTTTACTCCTCAATGGTTTTCCTGGATGCTTTTGGACCAAATCATGATTATAATCACATTGTTATTTCATTTTTTAGATCATTACTAGCCCTAAATCGCCCCTGTCCCAACTCTTTTTGGAATGAGATGCAGGCCGGGAATGCAGGAATGGATGGTTATTGACAAATGTAAAGAAAAACCCTGCACTTTATTGTCTACATGCTTACATGCCACTGCCACTTTACTGTAGCACATGTTCACTTCCTTTTTTATCGCTGTAAATAACAGCCATGCTCCCACTCCATATCCATTATTATTATTGTATATATTATAATTATTATTATTGTTGCTTCACTGTATTTTTCTTTCTTTTTTTTTCTTTTCTATTTGGCATTCTTGCTGAGGAGCAAAGAAAGAATTTCATTGTACACGGAAACCAGTTTCCTTACTGTGCAAACGACAATAAACTCTTTGAATCTTGAAAAAAACATGGAATATCTCGGGTTTTCTTTGTATGAACGTTCCACACAGTCTTCCTATATAAGGAGCATCATGAACACCCATGGCGGATAACCCAGAGCCACGCCCCCTTATATAGCCGTGCTGATCTAATTCTACATTTCGATTGCTCTAACAGGTGGAAGTGGTTCACCTGAGCGGTTGAGAATCTGACAGCTTTACCCCATGAATATTAATGCTGCCTCCCCTATAGTTTTTGATCTCCTGCATTAGTCTCTAATGGATCAATCTCTCCCGGCTCTATTTCCATCCTTCGCGGATCTCGGGCGGAAACCGGATCTCGTGGGCGTAAAAAGATTACCGAGCAGCAGATTGTTGGGTGTTCAGACCTAAATCAGATGCATTGTGTGCTGAATTTCGGCGTCGCTTTCCTTAGTCTGTCCGGCTGCTGTAATTCATTTGCCAGCATTTTACAAGAGCACAAAGCCATTTTTTTATTCCCGTTCAGCTGTGTTTGCTTTACCAGGCCTGTCAGGCATCACGCAGCGGTTCCAAAAAAGCACAGGGAGGTCTGTCGAGCGCCACTGTCCGACGTTCTTACAAGAATATTAAAAATCGGGCAGCCTGAGCCGGAACACATCTTTCTTACAAAGTCTCCGATGACCCAGGGTAGGAATGAATGGCTGGCAAAACATCCGAAGGGTTTAAAAAAAAAAATCTGTCGACGAGCTGCGATGTGACGAGGCGGAACCCAAGCGATCGTGGCGTGTCAGACAGTAAAGGAATGGCTAACGAGGACATTTGGCTTTTTGACAGTTCCTCACAATAGACTTAAGTACACCATCTTTAGTCCGTCAATTCATCGCGTCGTCTCTCCGAGGGACGTGTCGTCAGCATTAACGGACAAAACCATGCGTTAAAAAGGGAACTTAAATCAATTCCTGAATAATCTATCGCTTACTGAGATCAGACTGACAGAACGAGGTTCGAATAAAGGATCTACACATATTTAGTCTGATTCAATGGCCTATGTACATAATATGTAGGGGTTTTTTCAAGCATCGCCACGTGGCACCTAAAAAAAGATAATTGGAGTGTCCCAAACCCTTAGAGGTTCCAAATATCAAGGCAAGGAACATTTTTCATACATCACGGATATTCAAAGTGCTTTACAGATTTAAAAAATACATTTAAGAGTACTATCCTATCTGTACCATCTGAGTTCCCAACCTTTGTCCCTTGGAGCCCCCCCATGAGTATCTAATATTTATACTGTATATATATTTATTTATTTTTTCCTTTTTCCTTCAAGACAGCTAAAACATTTAGCTAAAATCAATACATAAGCATATTATTTTTTAAAGTAACTATACAGTTTTTTCCAGTGAAGGTGCTATTTTAATTTTCTTTAACATGTACAAATTGTATCTTGACAAACTCGTGAGAAACAGCCAACTGAGCGAGATCTTCTGTTCAATCCTGTTATGGTTCTTTTTAAACACGTTGAGCGATAAAGCTGCGGTGGTTTCTAAGTTAAAGCCGGTCTGTAACGAGCATTCGCTTTAATAGGAGTACAGTCATTACCGTGCACTCAGATCTGACATTTGCACAGCCAGACAGAAGGCACTTACACGGGTACAGGTGGGCAATTGGGAAATGCATGTAGCTATGTAATTTAATAACAGGATAGAGGGAATGTAATTAAACCATCGGGCGCCGATACACACATATTACAAAGCAGAAATCAAACGGCCAGCGGGTCGATGGCCAGTGGGTCAGACTGACAAAGAACCATGACAAGTCCAGCACAAGCTACTCAGTGAGTCAAGAACGGTTCTGCTAGGATTCTGGAAGGGTTCTGAAAAAGGACAACAGATTGTTTAGTGTGTCAGGTCTACATCTGTATAAATCACAGTATTTGACCTACAACTCGATTTAATTGGTGTTAATCAGATTTCTACTTTGCAAAAAGCAAAAAATCTCGAATTTCCTATCATCTATAAGGCGAAAGATATTCAAATCTTAATTTTCTTGGGTATATTTTGCATTTCAGAGTCTCTCTTTTTTCATAAATGATTATTTTTTTAATAAATAAATTATAAATGACTTTGTGTAACTGTAAGACAACTAATATTTTTTATTAATTATTTTATCTTTTATTTATAAATAACTTTGTGTAACTGTAAGACAACTAATATTTTTTAATAATTATTTTATCTTTTATTATAAATAACTTTGTGTTACTGTAAAGCAACTAATATTTTTTTATTTATTATTTTATCTTTTATTTATAAATAATTATGTGTAGCTGTAAGACAACTAATAATTTTTATTAAGTATTTGATTTTTTATTATAAATACCTTTGTGTAACCATAACACAACTAATATTTGTGTTATTATTTTATCTTCTATTATAAATAACTTTGTGACTCTAAGACAACTAATGTTTTTTATTAATTATATTATCATTTATTATAAATAACTTTGTGTAACTTTAAAACAACAAATATTTTTTATTAATTATCTGATCTTTTATTATAAATAATTTTGTGTAACTGTAAGAAAAGTAAGATTTTTATTAATTATTTTATCTTTTATTATAAATAATTATGTGTAGCTGTAAGACCAGTAATATTTTTATTAATTAATTTATTTTTTATTATAAATACCTTTGTGTAACCATTACACAACTAATATTTGTATTATTATTTTATCTTCTCTTATAAATAACTTTGTGACTCTAAGACAACTAATGTTTTTTATTTATTACTTTATCTTTTATTTATAAATAATTATGTGTAACTGCAAGACAGCTAATATTTTTTATTTATTATTTGATCTTTTATTTATAAATAATTATGTGTAACTGTAAGGCAACTAATAATTTTTTTTTTTTTTTTCCTTAATTATTTGATCTTTAATTATAAATAACTTTGTGTTACTGTAAGGCAACTAATAATTTTTATTAATTATTTTATCTTTTATTATGAATAATTATGTGTAGCTGTAAGACAACTAATATTTTTATTAATTAATTTATTTTTTATTATAAATACCTTTGTGTAACCATAACACAACTAATATTTGTGTTATTATTTTATCTTCTATTATAAATAACTTTGTGACTCTAAGACAACTAATGTTTTTTATTAATTATATTATCATTTATTATAAATAACTGTGTAACTTTAAAACAACAAATATTTTTTATTAATTATTTGATCTTTTATTATAAATGACTTTGTGTAACCGTAAGACAAAGAATTTATTTTTATTTTTGGGGGGGGTGTTGGGAGCTATCTACTGCATTTCATTCCAAGGTTGCCAGATCCCACGAGAGAAACAAGCAACCAAGTCTACAGGAACAAATGAGAGTCACTTGGAATAACCAGACGTGTTTCCGACTGCATCGGAGTTCGGTGTTTACATGACCCCTTGAGATATCAGCTCATGATCAGATGATTAAGTGGATGAAAGCTAACTCGTCGGTGTCACTGAATTATTTCTTACGTTATCTATCTATCATTATTCCCGTATGACCTTTCCTTCTAACATCCTCCGTCATTTAATAGTTTCACGACTTAAACATTTTGACATTTGCACAACAGGAACCCGGGGAGGAGTGTGTGATGGGATACAGCTGTTCTTCAATGCCGCAGAGTGTCTGATTTCAGCCGCAGATTTATCGAATCCTCTGTATCATCCAGTAGATAACCTTTAAAAGCTGCAGCCCTGTCCAATTATTTAAGACGTTCCGGACGAAAGGTCAGGCCTTTCATGGATAATGTCATTAAAAAGCCCAAATGTAAGGCGAGCAGCTGGGATGTTGCTCAGAGTTGTATCATTGTCGTTCCCCCCAAAAGGACGAGACTGGACAGAACACACCGAGACGGAGGGAAGTAAGAACAAAGTGCCTGGAGCGCTGCCTCAAGCTTCAGCGTGATCATCTGTAGTTACAGCAGCGAGTTCCCCAAACTGAACCCGGCTCCCACAACAAACTGACGCATGCACAATTACGTCTGACAGCCATGGAAAAAGTCCAAATCTGAACCGTTTTAGTTAAAACAACTGAGCAAACCACATTCTTTTTTTCTAATATTTTTATTCATTATTTTATCTTTTATTATTATTTTTTTATTATTATTTTATCTTTTCTATTACAAATAACTTTGTGTAATTGCAAGACAACTAATATTTTTATTCATTATTTTATCTTTTATTATTATTTTTCTATCTTTTATTTTTTTTATTATTATTATTTTTATCTTTTTATTATTTTTTTTTCTTTTCTATTATAAATAACTTTGTGTAACTGTAAAACAACTAATATTTTTATTAATTATTTTATCTTTTCTTATCATTGTTTTTGTGTAACTTTAAGACAATTAATATTTTTTATTAATTATTTGATCTTTTATTATAATTGATTTTGTGTAACTTATAAACAGCTAATATTTTTATTAATTATTTTATTTTTTATTATAAATAACTTTGTGTACCTTTAAGACGACTATTAATAATTTTATCTTTTAATATAAATTTTGTGTAACTAAGTCAACAAATACTTTGATAAATTATTTTATCTTTAATTATAAATAACTTTCTGTAACCATATGACAACTAATATTTTTGTGTAACTTTGTGTAACTGTGAGACAATTAATATTTTTATTACTTATTTATTTTTTTATTATAAATAACTCTGTGTAACTGTAAGACAACTAGTATTTTTTAATTAATAGTTTTATCTTATTTTTTATTTGGGACTCAAACCTGGGTCCCTGTAGCTGTAATTATTGGTTTTATCTTTTTTATCTTTTTATCTTTGTAGCTCTGCTGATGTGAGTCGCTGGAGCTGGAGCTGTTCTTACAGTTAGCTGGTATAATGTTTAATTTGAATGAATTATAATATCTTTGGCGTACGTTACCGCCTCATCCAACGAGTCTCATGAACTTAAAAGATTTTGGAACGGTTTAGCGTTTGGTACAGTCGGTGTCTTATTTCGACGCCAAAGAGTCGCTCATGCTCACCAGAATCCCAACCCATTTTGAGTTGGAACAGGTCGACTCGCCATTAGGAGTTCATCAGTAGCAGAATGAAGAATTAGACTCTGTTCGCGCCATCTGTGCTGATCTGGGCCCAGCTAGCAGGCGAATCCGTGCCAAAATACGCCCTTTAGGAACGGTTATGGCAACGGCGCGCGTGTCGCGGGACGAAAGGCGACCCAGATCTCACGGACTACGCCTAATGCTTCGTGTGGCATTTTAATTTGGACGGAGCTGAGTGCAGTTAGAGTTCTGTCATGAATAACTAGCATTGATCAGGCGTCACGGCTGACAAAACCAGCCGGCCGCTGGCCAGACGCTGTCGATACTCCAGCTAAACTGACGGGTCAATGAGAGCTGCTGTACATCGGGCTCAGTTTCACGCTCCGCATTTTGATTTCAGGATGACTGCGGATCAGAGATCGCTTTGTGGATTTGAGCATTCTGGATCCCCGTTCATCATGGAGTAAGCGCAAAAGTCTTAGGCCACCGTATGAGTTGTTGTTTTAGCAATGCTATGATGATAAAGACCATATCAAACTTGGATTGGTCACTCTTTTCCACTGAACTTCATTCCAATCTTTGTGAGCTTTAGCGTATCTTAGCCTTTTCACTCTGTTGCCCTTCTGAAAAAGTTCTTGGCTGCTACGCTTCCGAAAAGCATTCCTGATCAAGCTTCTCCTTTGGCGCGGTGAGGTCACATTAAATGCTTACACTGTTTTTTAAACTGCATACAAACGACCTGTATATTCTAAAAAAGAGACTAATTATATATGGTGAATATATACAGTGCTATGAAAAAGTTTGGGCACCCCTGATAATTGTCATGACCTTCCTTTATAAATCATTGGTTGTTCAGATCAACAATTTCAGGTAAATGTATCATATAGCAGATGAACACCGTGATATTTGAGAAGTGAAATTAAGTTTATGGGATTTACAGAACGTGTGCAGTAATTATTCAAAACAAAATTAGACAGGTGCATAAATTTGGGCACCCTTGTCATTTTATTGATTTTAATACCTTTAGCACTAATTATTGGAACACAACAAAACTTGTTTTGTAAGCTCATTGACCCTTGATCTACATACACAGGTGAATCCAGTTATGAGAAATGGTTAAGGTGGCCAATTGCAAGTTTTTCCCCTCTTTGCATCTTCTCTGAAGAGTGGCAACATGGGAGCCTCAAAACAACTCTGAAAATGGCCTGAAAACAAAGGTTTGTTCAACATCATGGATTAGGGGAAGGATACAAAAAGCAGATTTTTCAGCTGTCAGTTTTCCACTGTGAGGAACATAGTGAGGAAGTGGAAGACCCACAAGCACAGCTCTAGTTAAGGCCCAAAGTGGCAGACCAAGAAAAAATCTCAGATAGGCAGAGGCAAAGGATGGTGAGAACAGTCATAGTCAAGCCACAGACCAGCTCCACAGACCTACATCATCTTGCTGCAGATGGTGTCACTGTTCATCGTTCAACTATACAGCGCACTTTGCACAAGGAGAGGCTGTATGGGAGAGTAATGCAGAAGAAGCCTTTTCTGCAGACACGCCACAAACAGAGTCACTTGAGGTGTGCTACAAGCACATTTGGACAATCCAGCTTCATTTTGGAATAAAGTGCTGTGGACTGATGAAACTAAAAATTCAGTTAGTATTTGGACATAACACAAGGAGCGGAAAAAAGAAACACAGCATCCCAACACAAACACTTGCTACCCACAGTAAAATTTGGTGGCGGTTCCATCATGCCGTGGGGCTGTGTGGCCAGTGCAGGTACTAGGAATCTTGTTGAAGTTGAAGGTCGCATGGATTCCAGCCAATATCAACAGATTCTTGAGAACAATGTTCAACAATCAGTGACAAAGTTGCGCTGGGGCTGGATACTTCAACAAGACAACGACCCTAAACACTGCTCAAAATCTACTAAGGCATTCATGCAGAGGAACAATTACAATGGTTCTGGAATGGCCATCTCAGTCCCAGACATGAATATCATTGAACATCTGTGGGATGATTTGAAGCGGGCTATCCATGCTGGAAACCATTAAACCTGACTGAACTGAAGATGTTTTGTAAAAAAGACTGTTCCAAAAATACCTTCAACCAGAATCCAGACTCTCATTGGAAGCTATAGGAAGCATTTAGAAGCTGTTTATTTCTGCAAAAGGAAGATCTACTAAATATTGATGTCATTATTCTGTTGGGGTGCCCAAATTTATGCACCTGCCTAATTTTGTTTTGAATAATTACTGCACACTTTCTGTAAAACCTATAAACTTTCATTTCACTTCTCAAATATCACAGTGTTCATCTGCTATATGATATATTTACCTTGAAATTGCTGATCCGAACAACCAATGATTTATAAATGAAAATCATGACAATTATCAGGGGTGCCCAAACTTTTTCATACCACTGTATGTGGGCGAAAATTACCTCAAACCAAATGCATATCGATTCATTGAACATTTTACCTTGGTTTTTGAGTTCTCTTCCATGAAACATCTAAACTAAAGGCGGTCTAAGACTTTTGCACACTGCTGCACATTTATGTCCAAACGAGGAAACCTACGAACCGGCAGATTGGCGTGAGAAGTTGGGAAGTTTTGTAGGACGATTATCGCTCAGCACTTCACGATCTAAGACTTTTAATGACCTTATAAACATCTTCGCTGAAGATGTGAGTCTCTTACAAATCTGAGAGTCCCAGAGAGCTTTTACCGTTAGCCTAATTCACGTCCGTTCCCCTCGTCAAATCTCTACAGAGAAAAAACACCTCCGCAGAGACTCCAGTCTCAGGACATGGCGCTATAAAATATTCACACATTCCCTCTTTATCAACTCCTCGATCTACCAAGCAGGAAAATTGGTGCCTTCACACCCGAGCGTCTAATCCACCGGCAATTCTTTTCCGTCGCGGATCAAACAACCTGTGAGCAGCAGACCACAAACTAGACTGTCTGGCTTCACTGACGAGAAAGAGCTTGTACCTCGTGGAGTTTACCACCCTGTAATCGGAACCGTTTGACATTGGTCATGGCCAATTCCTGATTCGATTTCTTCCGATGGCCACGTTATATTGACCTCCAAGCGTTAATCAAAGCCCTGCATCAGGACTCACTGCCGATCTAACAAGAGCGTTATTAATTCCTTCCCCGAAAGAGCACCAAAGACATGTTGTACCGCCCTTAAAAGCGCACCGTCTCTGCACAGCTCATGTTCTAACATCACGGGTCCCAACCTGGGGTCCACAGTGGGGTGCCAAACATCACAGCGTTTGGTAAATACAATTAAAAATGACGTAAAGTGAGTCGGCGCATAAAGAAGACGTCATGAATCATTATTATTCTTTCGTAAGGATGTGTGAGAGCAGATCTACTCTGTTGGGATGTTAAACAAACACTTTTTAGTCCTGAAAGAGAAATGAAAATGAATAAAGTTATATAAGGAAAGCAAGAGTAAAAGAAGAAAATCTATACTTTAAGTTAATGTGAGCTTTTTTTAGATACTCGTAGGGGGGTTCCGACATAGAAAGGTTGGGAAGGACTGCTCTAATGCATTCCTATTTAAACTGAGACAAGTACTGATGTATTTAATGGAAACTCTATGTTCAGATACTTTTACATTCAGCTTGTTTTTCCTCCTTTAGTTCCCCAAGAGTTGACCTGATACTTCTGATTATCACCATGGTTTGAATTCTGCGTTTGCACTATTGAACAAGTCAGAATCAAGAACCGTCATTCATCAATAGCTGATAGAACCACATGGGCAAGAGATTGCTTTATCAAACCTATATCAAGCTCTACAATACAGAGTTACATTCACAAATGCCACTTAAAACGTTACTGTGCTAAAAATAAGAAGCAACGTCTCTGGGTTCTGAGGTATCTGGGATGGTATCTGAGGTATCTGGATCACACAGTGTATTGTGACCAGACAAATCAATATTCACTTCATCACTTGGTGTCTTCAGTGCCAAAATGGTTTTTTTAAGTATTGTGAGAAGGAACATCCGCAAGATAGTCGGTTCGCTTTAGTTTGTGTGTGTGTGTGTGTGTGTGTGCTAGTGCTGCAGAGATGGACAGCGGGTCTGCTGAGATTGAGATACAGCAGAGTGTTTGGCTCACGATACAGCTCTTTGTGCCAGCAGGTCAGGAACAGGGCATGCTCACAGCTTGGCACGGACCTCCACCAGCCTGTCAGAGAAAGTCAGCGGAGGAGGACAGGGCAGGAGGGCAAACTGGAGAGGTACGAGGGGTACAAGTGTAGGAGAATCCGCTAACAGTTCATCAAAAAGCAGAAACGTTTCCATACGACAGACACATTTTTCTTTGGTATAAGCTGCTCGGTTTTTGGGTTCTCCTCCAAGAAATATCTAATCTAAAGGTGTCCTAAGACTTTTGCACACCACCGTACGTTTACGACCGACGAGAAAAGCTAGGAAGGAAGTTAGCAGGATGATATCACTCACAGCACTTGTCAAAACTTCAGTGATCTAAGAAAACAAAGTTAATCAACTTTCCGACTTTTAACGGTCTCATAAACATCTTCATCAATCACCTTCTACATCAAAGACGTGATTCTCTCATAAATCTGAGAGTCCCAGAGAGCTTTTACTGTTAGCTTAATCCACATTCATCAAAGGAAAAAAAAGCAGAAACGTTCCCCATATGCACCTACTTCTATTTAGCTAAATTCTGGACCAATACCTGTTAGTTTCAGATTCCAATACTATAGACGCCAGACTTTTCTATCATGGCATCCTCCACTACTACATTTTTGGAAAATACCTGAATCCATTCAGCCACAAAAACATTAATGAGGTCAACGTTAGCTGACAAAGACCTGGCTCTCAGCTGGAAATCCAATTTATCCCACAGTTGTTGGATGGGGCGTAGGTCAGGGGTCTGCGTGGCCCATTGAAGTCCTTCCAGATCAAACCGTTTCTTCATGACCCGGCGTATCAGTAGAAGGAGCCAAGCCCAACCCCGACTTAGAAACCCGACTGTAGAGTTCTCTGGGTGGCAAGTCCAACACTCTGTGTGATCTGCTCGATCATAAACACATTTTGAAGCTGCAGATCAACAGGTCTTGTGATCTGTCGGGACTTGGGGCCTCCAGAGGCAGTTTGGAACTCCAAAGGGTCGAGCTACTTTATTTTACCTCGTAAATAAAACTAATGCAGCAAACCACACCCTATATCGCGTGATAGCGTTAGAATGTGACCATGTATATGAAATCGGGCATGAAGACGGTTTATAAGCTTGTAAGCATGGCCTTCATTCAAGCACTTCATAAATACTACGAGCATTTTGTGGGAACAGTGTCAGGCACATGAATGTCTGCCGTTCCATGATGCGAAAAAGGCGAGGTGAACACGTTAAAGATTTTCGGCTCAAATCGGTAGACAATGGACATGATGGGTATATTCTTTGTTGTACGTTTAATTCTTACTTATATCATCTAAGCCACCCAAGCAGGTCGGGTCCATTTTTGAGTCTTGGTCCTAACAAGGTCCTTATAACATTTAGGGAGATTTTCCTCGCCACTGTCGCCCTAGGCTTGCTCAGTTTGGGATTATGAGATAATATAAAATTGTAAAGCTGCTTTGAAACAACGCTCCAAAGCTCTTTGTCAGATTTGATGTTTCAACCCATCTAGGGAAATCAGAGTATGCTGTTTACCTGCAGAGGTCTGATCATCATCAGATTAAGTTCATGTAAAGGCACCCGGTGTCCGAATAAATGACACAAAAAACAATCTTCGGCGTGTAACTGCTTTAAGAGTGAAGCTCGTATGACTTTAATCTTGATCTTATTATTGCATCTAACATTTTATCTGCACGAGTCAGGAACCGCGTTCGCTTCAGCCCACCGGAGCTTCGTCTCTGATTTGGCGGTGATGGATGGCGTACGGTGGATGTACTTAACGGCTTGGACAGTTGCCCTGGAAGAGAGTTCAGAGAAACTAATGGTCTACATATATAACACAATTCTGCCCTGCCTGAGCCAATCTCCTTAACAAATGAACAGTATGTTAATGTGATGCGCTCCGTAATTGGTTCGTCCAGAGGAGAAGCGGGCGAGCAAGAGAGCGAGCGAACGCTCTTATGAGTCCTCCCAGGAGGTCTGAGCTGATGCGGCAAATAGAAAGATTAATGAAATAATTGATTAGCTACGTGACTGAGTTTATGCACTGTGTATCCTAAGTACTTCCTTTATCAAAACGGAAATTTGGAAGGGTTATGCAAAGAGGTGTGATGCTTCGAGTCTACGAGGTCGCACCCAAAACATCACGCGTCCTCTGAGAGAACTGTAGAACAGCAGCAATCAGGCTGATCGGTCCTGAAGTTACTAAAAAGATTCAGAGCAAGATCTGAAACATTTTACTCGCCGGCCGTTGCACACTGTCAGGCAACGAGGCTAAATACAGCAAGGAGGATCAAAGGTCTGATTAAAATACCAAGGCGAACTGAAGGTATTAGATGCATAAATTGGCGCTGAATATTTTGGAACCTGCGGAGTCTTAACTCCTGCCGAAATCTCGGCAACAAACAGGGCTGATGCACAACAACTTCGCTGAAACATCACCGATCCACAGGAAACCTCCGCCAACATCGGGTACGCCGCTGATATCTGACACCAATCTTCACCAATCAACTGGAACTTCTACATCAGAGACCTCAACAACCAGCGGGAACCCCACAAATCAGCGGAAACCTCACAAACCGGGGCCTCGCCAACATCAGAGACCTCAACCACCAGCTGGAATCTGGCCTTCTTAGAGACTAGGGTTATCTAACCAACATCAGAGTTCTTACCAAACAGCAAACGTCTCCGAAACTGAGAGATCTCCCCAGGAACACTTCGCATTAAGGTTTCATAGTCCTCAATTTTAATTCCAGTATCGAATAAATAAGAAATAGGGTATATGCAGCTCTGGGAAAATTAAGCGACCACTTCAAATGATCAACATGTCCATGATGTTTGGCAGCAATTCCATTAAAGTCATTACAGATCTGATTGACTGAGGAAACGTACAAGACGTATGAAAGCTGTGGCTGAAATCTTGATTTCTAGACTTTCCTAAGTTACAACACTAGTGCTATTTAGTTAAAAATGAATCCAAACTTGTTTTCTTTGTATTACTAGCAGTATAGGGACTGTGGCAGCCTAGCGGGTAAGGTACTGGACTATGGACCAGAAGGTCCAGGGTTCAAATCCCACCTCTGCCAAGATAGAAAGAGATTAGAAAAGTGCTCTAATCCTGTCTGACTTTTGAAGCAAACTGGAAACGACAAAACTGGAACCTCGTCTAAATTAAGCAATCTAGACAATCCTGGTCAGCTAGAACCAGATCAGACAGAACCTGTAGGTCTGTAGGCATCTAAAAATCTTTAATTCCAGCAAACCACACCGGTCTGACCACTGGTCCTCCCCACTACACAAGACAAAGTCCTCTGGGTGATCCTCAAGGTGGTACAGTAGATCCCTCACGCTGTTCTGCACTTTTCCCCTGTATTTATTTTTCCCCTCACATACTCGTCTCTTCAGCTCTGCCTGAACCTGTTTGATCTCTTCCTTATCTCCTGACCTGGAACCCCCTATTATTGTTCCGCGGGTGTTTCAGATTCTTTATAATCCAATCTCAACAATGGCTGAGTTGGGACGGTCTGTACAGCATTACGGCACGGCTTTTAGTCACCCACAATGATAACATGGATCTGTAACGATAATTAGACCATTCTTCAGCGGTTTATATCTTGAGTCTTCAAAAGTATTCAGACGTTATTCAAACCCCTCTCTCTCAGCCACTTGAATTTGGCACCGTGTCTTTTGCTGAGTGTGTTTTTACGTCTTGGCATCTGTTTCTCTAGTCGTAAGGCTCTTTTTTTGCAGAATGATTCCTCTCAGGTTTGCTGAGTGTATTTTTGTGCTTGGCTGGTTTACATCCTGAAGTTTGTTGGGTATCGTTTGCATTTTATTGACTTTTATGGATTCCAAGTTTGGATTCCAAGATTAATCTTTCAACAGTGTGATTCTTGAATTTTATGGACTGGACACTGCTGAAGATCAGTATCATGCTTTAGATGCTTTGACAACTTTCCACACATAGTACATCTCGTTTTCTTTCACAAACTTTTTCACAAACGATTTTGAGCGTCCACCTTCTGTTAACGCTCTAGAGGAGGGAATCGAAACATGAGTATTAGTGCTTGCACCATTTATTACACCATTTAAGCCTCTGCTAGAATCTGTAAGTGTCCAAATACGACTGGTTCAGAGCTAAAACCGACTGACTAACCTTGTTTATTTCACTGGGTACCTGAGGTACAGAGCGAGTCCTGATCGAACCCTTCCTGCACGGTTGTCTCCTCAAATGAAAACGCATTAGGTCTTAATTTACAACACAACACCGTAGACACAATTAAATCTAATCCGAACGCTCTCGGTGCTTACCATAAAGGTATTTGGCTTCTCTGTTTCAATATCCCAAAATGCAGCACCTAATAAAGCCTCAATTATTCTTTAATTTGTTCTACAGTGTTCGGCAAATGGATTTTAAATTGGTTCAGAGCCGCTGGTCAAACAGAGCGAACGGCGCCTTCAGCAACAAGCGGAATGGTGGGTAAACACCGAACAGACCTGTGACGCTGGAATACAGATAGATTAGGCTACTGGGAGTCACGTCTGATTCCAGCGGCTGTGTCTTGCGTAAGCACTGTACCTAAACCTCACGCCTCTCCCTTACTCTCTCTGTAACCCTCGCTCCTCTAGAGTGCTGGGCTCCATCTGGCCCCGCTCTGCAGCCGGCCTTTTTATGTGGAGGCACTGATTTCGTAAAATCCATCTCCCAGCAGAACTTTATTAACTTTTATGTTCCTCCATCAATATCGTGCGAGAGCCCGCGCCGAAACAATATTCCAGGAAATTAGTGTCATTACGAAGGACGTCAGGGCCTGCCGAGCCTCCGGTTCATAAAGCTCCCCCCCCTCAGATGATTCTGCTAATGACTCCCTGGAACTTCTGATTCTTCAGACCGAAGTTATTTCAGACTGCGCTCGGTTTGGAACGGCGCTTCCGCTTTTAAATGAGTCGCTCAGCCGTGGGCAAAGTGGACCACTAATACGAATCGCCAATCTGGGAGCCGTGACTTTATGGAAATACTAACTGGAGAATATTAAACATGGGGAATCCTGTTCTACCTAAAAGTTAAAAATGAGCGAACAAACTCCCCAGGAGACAAAACATGGACACAACCAGCCTCGCTGTATAGGTCGCTGGAGGTGGTTTGACTTTGAAAAGACAGATATTGCTCAAAAGATGACCTGCAAAATGTGTCGAAAATTGGTCAGTGTTAAAGACGGCTCAACAAACTTATTTCACCAAAAACCTGCAGAACATTCAGCAATAACTTTCCCAACCACGGGGGGCCAAAACAACACAGGGGATCCAAGATACAGACTGCCAAAGTTATCGTCTAACTCAAATCCCAAAAAATTTTGGGAACTTGTTGAGAACTCGTTTTCTGTCAATATAACACACTTCTACTTCTCAAATGGGAGAACATACCAAACTAACAGATGGCGAGGATTGAAGCCAAGACACTTGAGCACCAATGCTACCCTTTAATACTCCCTATTAGACACAGATTTATAGTGTAAGTCGCTCCATTTGTAGGTTCTGTGGAAACCAATGGACAAACTCAGGACCAGCAGATCCACCTATGGAAAGCCATTAGTGCCAAACACTGCAAAAAAACTGAAGTCATAAGGATCAAACCTCAGGTCCGGCATCCACATCAGTGGGAGCTCAGGGGTTAAGCGACTGGACTTGACTGGACTGGACTGGACTGGTCAGAAGGAACCCCATCACCCCTTTACTAAGCTTGGATTGTATGCTCTCTCTCATTTATAATTAGGCTCAATCCTGGGATCATTCCTTCGCTAACAGCAGCTCTGACTTTTTTCCCCCCCGTTTGTGATTCGGATGGTGACCGCGGATCCTCTCATCATGACTTCTGGTCAGCGTTATTAGAAGCGTCAACACCCCGCCGAGGCTGCAGTCCTCGCTCCTCCCGCACGTCTCCTTCTGCCACGAGCGGCGTGTATTATTTTAATTTGCCAGTGTGAGATTAAGGCAGAAGTTCTGCTTCTTTTTTTTAATCAGAAGAAACGGGTTCTGGTTTGTCCCCGGAGCGACGTTCCTCGGCTTAATGAGATCCACTAGACGCGGTTTGTTTTAGCGGAGCGTTTCTGGAAACGAGCGGACGCGCGGCGCATGAATTATAAATCCACCTTGTTTATTTTCACTCAGCCAGAATGAAACACTAGGTCTTTTGTGAAGGACTAATTGTGTGAGGAACACTAACGGCGCCCCATGACGTACACCTGTCTTAGGCTGACCTTGGGTAGGGTTTGTTCGAACGCACTCAAGTGGAAGCCCACGGTACGAATACGAACGTTATTCTTCGAAGCAACGCAGGCAGAAGAAAGAAATCCAAAAGAGCATTCATCCATACTGACTCGTTCTCTCTTAAACCATACATTTATAATCATTTTACTAATTATTAGTATAATTAGGGGAGGGACCTTGGGGAAATCCAGTTTCCCCTACATCCCAAAGACATGTGTTGGGACAAATGAGCTTTCTAAAGTGTGGTAATCGTATGGTGATGATATAATTATTTATAACAGACTATATACAGACATATCTTGAAACGATTGTGTCTATGGCCCATTGTGCTTCCCATAATGTGGAGCAAAACCCCTATAATATTGAGGATACAACATTTCAGGGAGGTTTTACATATTTTTGTCGCGGTACGACGGTCTGCCTTTGACTCGACTTTGAGTGTGATCCGGGTTTAAATCCTGAATAAGTCTCTCTATCCACCCATGTCGCTTTATTACCCCTATCACGCTCCACAGCACTCCATAGCTCAGAACTCAGTCATACGATATGATCTCAGCCTCGGCATGACATCACAGCATCGGCAGATCCTCTTAGGAGTTATAAGCAGCAAAAGAGCTAAATGTCAATACGTCAATAAAAGTCAATATATATTTTGACTTTTTTCCATGATTACTAAAACTAAAAGTCTTTAATAATCTTATTCGATGTTGCCCGGAGTTTTCTTTGTTTTAAACAGTATAAGTCAGAAGAAAAGTGCAAATCAAGCAGTAAGAGCAGCTTAGAGCAAAAGTAGGACTGTAGTCGAGAAATAGTACAGAATGTACACTCACTGGCCAAAGGTAATGCACCAAGAAGCAGTTGTTGGGATCTAATATGAATTTAAAGACAATCTATGAAAGTGATTACAATATTAGAGAAAGGATAAGTTTACTGGGGAAAACTGTACAGTTGAAATGAAAGGAGGCTCTAGTTACCCTGTTAGGCCGCCTCTAGCCTGGTTAAAAAATGAGATAGGGTTGATCACGGAGGCACAGAGGTTCTGTATGGTATCCTGTGCTACATTTACCCACAGATGTTACAGCTGGGCCTGTAGCTCCTACACACTCGTCCCATAAATGCTCCACTGGCAATAAATCTGGCAGGAAATGTAATCGGTTCAACAACAAATTTCCTTCCGTTAAGCCTGGAAATGGCAAAGACAGTGGTGTGTAGTGAAGGTTCCCCCTGTGAAAACACTTTCACGCCCTCTTGTGGCAAGACCCAGTATCTAATCAGACCACACCTGTAAACCGACACTTCTATCTACGTGCGTTTTTGTCAGTAAGTACATTAATTCAATGAATTAGACTAAAGTTGTATGTTATATCGGTACTAATTTGTACTTTAAGTTTCGTAAGGGACTTTCAGCTCTCTAATTCACACTCCTCCTAAACCTCACACGCTGCAGCTTTTAAATCATTAGCTGCCGGGATTAGGATTAGCCGCCGGAAGGATTTCCAGGGATTTCTGTATAACATGCCAAAATGTATTGTTAAAGGGATAAATGTACAAACCAGTAATTAGACTTAATTGATGGGCCGAGGTTTAGCGTTAATCCCGTCAAAAGTGGGCCGATTTGATTTCTTTAACCCTTACAACCATTGGAACTGTCAGACGATTTATCGAATTGATCACACCTTTATTAACGCTTGGCTGGGGCAGATTGGCGTCATTATTCGGATCGCAGAAGAAACTTTATCAGGTTTACTGGTTCACCCTTAAAATAGAAACAAAAGAGTAATGGTTTATAAGACGGTTTATGTCTTATTAGGGGCTTAATATGATTTGCTTCCATGTGTAATTTAATTTTTAGAATCCTGTTTTGTATTATAATCTAATTTTTAGTGTATTTCATCTAAATACTGTATATATAACACCAAATCGTATTATTACCTGACCTACTTATCAAACCGCGAGTAGGCTGCCAATTTTACGTCACGACGCCTCTGCCAGGCTTTTATCTGAACCATCTTCTCGTCTCCCCCGTTCGGCTCCTGCCGCCTTTCCTTTTGTGTTTTGTGAAGGTTCCTGTCCTGTCAAAAAATCTCAGCGAGTGCTTGGTGTACATCACGATGATCGCTCTGATCTGGGTCAAGCCTGGCTTGTTAAACACCGGAAGCGCCACCCGGGCGAACAGCGAGGACACGGGGGTGTGTGAGGATTCTGAAAAGGTTATTTTTATCGACGGATCGTTTCCAGATGTGACGCGAACACGAACACGAGCTAAGCGCCGGTAGGGTGTGTGATCTCGTTGTCTGGATTCAGCACCGCCTCGACATTCTCATTTTTTAATGAAGGGAAACAAACAGCGACCGTCCAAGCAGGATCCAAGTAGGCGCATTAAAAAGTTTTCCCACCATCTGAGCTACCATAAATCTTCTATCCTGTCGTACTCCGTCATCGTTGAATTTCCGACCACATTCATCCGAAGGTCGATTTATCCATCAATGTTGCTCAGCAGTTTTAAGTCGAACCTCCGCATCTTTTTTCTGCTGAGTCCTAAACCATCCACCCGGAGATTTATAGCACCTCTCAGTTCTGCTACTGCTCTATTACTGCCATTCTTTCTCTATCCCACCTACTTTTCTCCAACGCTCAAAAACAGTGCACCTCCAGCACAGCTGGATCGTCATTCATCTGCATTATGGCCTAAGCGTCTCTCTGAGCGAAGTCATGAAAGGGAACGTCCCTCTGAAATTTGCACAAAACGGCGTTTCAAAAGGTTAAAGATCCATCTTAAGGTCCTAAATTACCCACCATCCCGAGCAACGCATTCCTCCAACTCCTACAGCTGTTACTCTGAACCTCACCAGCTCCAAATCCTGCCATCCCAAGGCCCACCTACACTTCCTCTACGCTTCTCCGAGCGTCAATGCTCCGACTCCTGCCACCACCAGACCTTCTACTCTCACGCTTATTTTACTGAAATACCACGAGCTGGAGTCAGAAGATTTGTTCAGAAGATTTTAAGAAGAGTATTCCGGGTCAGAATGTGGGAACAAGTCCACGAGTGTCTTAAGAAAGAAAATCTACTTAAATGTGTCTTTCTTAAGGAAAATAGTTATTCTTCAAATAACTTTTCAGAATCATCGTATTTTTTCCGTAACTCTCTGAAGTATTGCATTTCAGAGAATTCTTATGAACTTCTTAGTGTTTCTCTTAAGATCCTTCGCAGGTTTTATCTTAAAGAATGGTCTTGTGAAAGCCTGTGTGTACTGGGATTGAAACTAAAATTAAATAATGTTAATTAAAACGTAATAGGAAAGCATTTAGTACAGTCTTTTAAATGAGAGTGAATCTTACGTATTAAGACTACAAATTACCCAAGAACACCAAGCTTCCAGTAGGACCCCAGTGGGGGTCCCAGTGGGCCCATCAGGAAGGCTCTCAGTAAATCCCTGCTAAGTTTATTAATTGGTTTCAAATGACGTTTAGCAAAGAGGTAAATATTAAGGTAGAGCTCCGTGTTTAATCGAACGGTGATCAAATGGAAACGCTGCGGTAATTTAAATCTAGAAGAGTTCAATTAGAGGAAGTGGGTCCATACATCACGGCGCCTAATCAGACACTAAAAGCTTCTCGGCGCCAGCGGGCTTCGGTGCGCTTGTGGTTCTGTTTCGATTAGGCCCTTCCAGGTTTTTCCTAATTTTGGAAGCCTGGTAAGCGAGGCGAATCCTTTAAACGTCTCACAAAGAAAACATCAACCCATACACAACTAGGCTTCAGTCCCTCAGGTGAAGAACCTTCAACTAAAGCAAAACGCACAAATAAAGAGGAAAGCAGAGTTTCCTAGACCGTCACGGCTGCCATTCCTCCGCGTTCCTCCAAACCCTCCACAGTTAACCATGTACTTTATCACAGAGCTGACACTTCTGACACTCTGACAGCGTCCCACCTCGGGGACATCGCCCAAAATGAAAACCCACGCTATACGTCGTGCAGCGGGACATGCTTGGTGGAAATCTCTTATTTGGTGCCACTCATGCTTACAGAGACGCCGGCAAAGTCTCTGTGGAAGCCGTGGAACGACACACGAGCTTCGCGACACAAACACGTGGATGAACTTTAATAAGAAAAGGCAGGGGGTTCGAAAACGTTACCGCCAGATTCAAGAGCGTTTGCACAGGATTTCACTGTAGGTGAGAATCTCAGAGAAGCGTCCAAATATTAAAAAACAATTTAAAACACTAACCCCTTCAATTAACTCATCCTTATCAGGGTTTGAAGTGTCTGTTCCTATTAGGGTGGCGTCAGGACAAAGAAAGATGGCGACGATCTGACGGATGGCTGAGAATATTAAAGGCTGTCAGCGCGATGATAAATAACGACGCCGCCGCACCTCTCACGTCCAGACGTTTGCTTTGATTAAACCTCCTTAATCATGGGCTCTGCACTCACTCTCTCACGCCGCAGGGCCGAGGGAGGTGCCTATAGGAGGCGGTCGTCCATCAAAACGCAACCTGACAGGGAGCTCTGGATAATATGGCTTTTTCATCATGGAGCTGGAAGCTTCGCAAACCGTTACCTGAGTCATCCAGTGGTCTCGGTGTAACAAACCTCAGGGAGGTATAGTAAAGATCGTTCTTGGTTGCAACCACAACATCTGAAGAGCTTCACTGATCAGGAGCCGTGTTCATAAAGATACTTAGTGCTGAGAGTAGCTCCTACTGGTGAAACTCTAAGAAAAATCTCAAAAGGATTGTGGACGTTTCCCTCTTAAAGTTAGGAGCAGATCTTACTAAAGATAAACGTTATTCCTAAGGCATCTTTCTTAAGTCCTAAGGTAAAGAAAAGTTAGGACTAAGGAGGAGGACCTTTAGGAGGCTCCTCTTAAGCAGAAAAGAAAATGCTGGAAAGATGACGAGGCAGAAGAAACGCTCTCAGAAGAAGCACTGAATAATAGAGTTAAACAAACGCTACCAATTAGATCAAGCAGGAACAACGTTTGAGGTTGAGATTATTAGAGATCCAGCGCAACAATGCCATAACGCCCGAAACGAATGCAACGCGAACACCAAAAGCAGCGCCGCATTTTTGGCAGGAAAGTTAGAAAATAATGGCCAAAATCGGTTTGGAAGACTCCAGCAGAAACTTGCAAGTGGTGGAATACTGACATTAGGATTTGTCTAGAGAACTGTAGGTCTTCCAACTTCTGGGCCTGACCTCAACCCCATCGTACAACTTAGGGATGGAATTGGATCACTAAATGAGAGTTTAGTGTCCATCTCCAGTGGAAGACCTTTCCAGAAGGGTGGAGGATCTTCTAGGATCAAGTCCAAAAAAAACTCCCTCAGGTTTCAGAATGAGATGAGACTCACCCCATTCCTCCGTGCTTTGTTTATGAATTCTCCTGACCATCGGACTGCCTCCAAAGAAAGTAATTCCACTGCCCCAGGGACCATTTCAACCAACACTTGGCACTGGTCATGGAATTATAACTGCATTAATCTCCCAACAAACTTTTAGAGTCCTGTGATCATTTAGAAATAAAGGAATTGCTTTGAAACCTTCTAAAAACCTTGATGTTTCTCACCACAAGGCCACCTTAGATGATCAAGCCTCTAGCGACTTTCGCACTTGAGGAACTTTTTCAAGGTAGGTACTACACAAGCAGTGATGTTGCTCTCAACCCCCAGTGTTAAAGATACTTCTACCTGTGCACCGGTTTCCATATAAACAACATCAGACAAATAAACCGAGACTGAAGTCTAGACTTTACTGAGCTTATATGCGACTTAGGAGCTGCAACAAGATTTGGAGTTGTATTTTCGCGGGGATTATGTCACCACGGCATCCGAATGCAAACCAAAAATGTCCAAACAAACATAGTTCCCAGAAGCGCTCTCCAGGGGGTAATTCCTCGCCAAATTAGACCTTAGAACCTTGGAAAGATTTCTTTAATGAGTGACATACTGAAACTAACCTCCTTAAGAGCTTTACTGCCAAACACAGCTATTGATGCACCAAAATCGCCTAGCTGTGCTCTACAGGTAAGGTCTCCCCATAACCTTCCTAAGTTGCAGAGTTCAGACATTTCACGTAGGGAGTGAATAACGGTGCAGAACCGTCTAGAGGAGAACTTCATTGTAAGCATGTGAAAGAAAACCTAGTGTATCAGGAGCCTTCCTACATATATCACAAGATTTTCACTTCCTAATATATGGTGTGGCTCAAAAGTTTAGAGACATCTGTTTAAACGAGATGTTTGGTCAGTTTTCTAATGAAAAGGAGCTTTTTGGCACCTTTATGTAACTGGGATGAGAAAGGCTGTAGAGACGACTGCACTTGTGTAGCAGTACAACTTTCTGTAAGAGCAATTGGAATGCCACCGAGCCTCTGTTTACCCGTGACGCTTTGCACCTGCACTACCTGAGGCATGCATTCACAATCAGAGAGAAACAAAAACAAAGAAACAGGAAGGATCTAGACTTGTCAACATCACAGCCTGAAATAAGTATCATGTTATACACACACTATAAATACAGGATATTTAAGCTTCGGTAATTACTTCGTTACGACTCCGATAGATCAATGAGTCTGGAAACAGCATTAATGAAAGTGTAATTAAGATTAAATTCAGTTTAAAGCCTTAGGCAACATTTAATCAATCGTTTAATATAATCCCTCGGTGATGTCTCCAGAGTGACTAAAAGACATCACAGTGAATAAAAGGACGAATAATAAGAAATTTGTCCAGTAAGACCATTCACTCTAGTTGCTGTGGTTGGATTGTTTCGGGTCCAACCACAATGACCATCATTGGACAGAGGCGGTGGTTCCGACACCGGCTATCAGACACCTACAAATTTAATCTGTAAGTAAAACTGATAATGAACCAAGTTAATCAAAACAGGAAATTAATAGTCGCTGTTTGCGTCTCTTAACATGACACAGCAGTAATGATATTGAAACACTGAGTGTTTCTTTTTCTTTTTTTTTTTAATTAGCCCGTTAGCTGTGAGTCCTAAAAAGGTCAGGCTAAACTTCAAAAGCGCTTCCACCATTTCAGAACTACCGAATGCTTTTCATCAGTCATGAACATCACAAGCCTCCCCCCCACCCCCTCCTTCCATTTCATCTCGATGACTTTGTCTAATACTCTGCGACTTACCGCCGGAGTTCCGTCCACCGTTGATCTGAAACGTTTCCGAGCATGAAAGGCCTTTGAAGCTTTTTTTTTTACTTTTTTGTATGAAGCTAATGGACAATGCACAAAATGTAGCTTCACAAATTCGACAGAGGACGGGGCGTTATACTATTCGGGAAAAACAACACAGAGCACAATATGCAAAGTGTGCTTGTGTGTAAATACAAACATGAGGTGGACATTAATTAAGACTAATTCATTAATAAATGATTAGGACTAGATGCTGTTGGGTTCTCTGAAGGGTTTGCATCTCATTTAAATGAAACACAACACTTTGAGGCCTTGGTAATCGCATCAGAATTAGATATTAGTCCTATTAGTTGTTCATTAATAACCTGTCCTGGGTGTAACTTAAGGATCTATATTAGGTCTGCTTACACTGTCTGAACATGTGATAGTTCTGCTCCATAATATAGTTTTTTGTTTTGATTTTAGACAATAATAAACTCTTTACGGTATTTTTAAGCTGTTATCAGGGTTATTCTTTGAGGTGTACCACAAAGCTCGATATTAGGTCACCATTCTTTTAAGATAATGTTCTTATTCTAGCAGATCTTATTAAAATTTTTGTATTGTTTTGACCCACAAAACTCTCATAATAACACATTATTTATTCTTCTCACATCTGATCAATAAAGAACCCATATTAAATTTAATTTTGTTCCCTGTTCACCTTTGCTACCATTCTTTTTGCTCACTGTTTGCCTTTTTAGACAATAATAAACTCTTCGTGGTATCTTTAAGCAGTTATCAATGTGTTATTCTTTGAGGTGTACCACAAAGCTCAATATTAGGTCACTGTTCATTTTAAGATAACGTTCTTATTCTAGCAGACCTTATTAAAATCAGATGCTCACCTTCTCCATTTTTGTTTTGTTTTCACCAACAAAACTCTTATAATACCACACTCTTTATTCTTTCTTACATCTGATAGATAAAAAAACAATATTAAAATCAAATTTGTTCCCTGTTCAATTCTGCTCCAGTTTGTTTTGTTCCCTGGCCGTCTTTTTAACACAATAATAAACACTTTATGGTATTTTTAAAGGTCAATATTTGAGGTGTACCACAAAGTTCTATATTAGGTCACCATTCTTTTTAAGATAATGTTCTTATTAAGACAGATCTCACTAAAATCAGACGCTCGCCTTTTCCATTTTCGTTTTGTTTTTCACCCACAAAACTCTTGTAATACCACACTCTTTATTCTGCTCACAACTGATCAATAAAGAAACCAGATCAAAATCAATAGCGCCGGTACTCACAATCTTGCACTAACACAGCCAGACGTTGTTTGAAACGCAGAGTCTCGAAGGCTGGGCACGAGTGGCACGCCTTCGGCATCAAAAACATTTATGAGAGCTTCTGCATGGATGCAGAAAGGGTTTTACCCTGAAAGGGTCAGGAGTCAAACCTGGCAGGACTACATTTCGGACACCCAAGAGAGCCGAGGTACTCGGAGGAAGCATTTACAGACAACTCAACATCAGTGCCACCCAGTTTAAACCTGACAACGTGTTGGAGTGTCATTTCTTAAAGACAGATTAAGCAGAAACTTTGGAATTAGTTCCATTACATCTAATCTAGGTCAATCTTTCAAAAGTCTGTGAATCACATCAGAAGACTGGGCCAAGAATTCCCCCATAAACCAATTAAAGTTGCCTCAAACTGTCCACCCTGCCAAGACACTGTCCCGCCGGACTGAGAACAGGATCCAGGCCACCGATCCCACTTCTGACACCAATTAGGACGGCCCACTAAATCACACATCCTGTCAATGTGCTGAACCGCTGGCTTTATGTATAAAATGCAGATATTGTCCCAGTGTTACCTGGCTGAACGTTAGGGTACCAGGAAACGTTAAGGTCCCGGCTCCAGTGCAAACCTTTCTTGTTTAACACTGGGAACTTCTTGGGGGCGATGCCAGCAACGGTGCCCTATTTAATCGGAGGATGCCTTCAGATGTTAAACTGTAGAAAGGCTGGTCCAGCAATGCATTATGTTTGCACTCACTAAATCTGGACCAGCCACATATTATGTATATACAGTAGTGTGCAAAGGTCTTCTACTGATCTACGTTATAATCTTTGTTAACTTTATCATATTTTAGCATTTCCCCCCGTTTCCCTTCTGAAAAGTCAGGTGCTACCATTCCAAAAAAACCATTACCCATTATACATCTTCTTTGGAGTGTAAGGGGAGGTCACACTAAATACCACTGTAACCTGCAGAAGCTGCTTTTTTTGGTTGTATTCGAATAGAGAGACTGATAAATAACTATATTTAAGTGACGGAACACGAGTGGGAGGATGTTATTGTGAATGACACTGATTTGGTAGATTGGTAGAGTGCCATAGATCATTGTAGCCATGCTGTTATTCGTGATAACACACCACTTTTAGGGTTTGCTTTTATGAAAGATTTTCAGAACAAAAACTAAAAGAAGTCCAACTTTAATACTAGATATGCTTTAAGACTGACAATACCTTCCAAAAGTAGCAATTCCCTACCCTGCCTTAACATGGTACGCTACAAAAGGTTTATATATAGTTTGGGATAAAGTGCAAATAAGATGAAAGAAAAAAAGAGTAAAAATAAAGACTCAGCAGTAGAATCGAGATTCTGTATCCTCGGGTTTCTATTACAGGAATGGATCTTCTGCTGTTGTAGCACATCTGCTTAAAGTTATTTGAGTCGCCACAGCTTCCCGTCACTGTAAACAAATCTGAGCGCCATTCTCTGATCAGCAGCTTCTTGTATAAACAACCAGGCACCCGACTAAAGTCACACGGATCACGTTTTGATTTAATTGTATATCCGATCAGGTACAGCGTTGCTCCTAATAATGCTAAGTATGTTAAACACACATTTCTTAGGCTCCCCCTTTCTCAGCATCTCCTCAGCACCTCCGATTTCTTCTAGATGACTCTAAATGGCTGCAGTAGCATCTGCTAAAGAGGACAGAATGCTAAGCAGCGTTTCTGACACTTTAAATGGGAATTGAGCACAGACCAGATAATGGGGAAGGCAAAAGCTATTAACGGAGAACAGCAGATTCTTTTTCCCCGTGCCGCCGCTCTGAATTATAATTCAACCCTCTCTTTGTTTTGCTTTGGTTTCACAGCCTCTTAGGAACGGGCGCTTAGAACGAGGGACGGCATTCAGGGGCTTTGCTCACGTGTAAAGACAATATAAAGGAAAGATCCTGCAGAGGACGCCGTGTCGCTTTGGGTCAATGATATTTCAAAGACTACGGGAGTAGAAGTAGAAGGTGCACTTCTGTTAAATTAAGGACCAGCATTAAATATTTTATCATTGCATGAAATGTCCATGCGACACCACCGGCTCCCAGTTTCATCGCAGAACGTTTCTCACTGTAGTCAAAATTATTTTATTTTTGACTGAATACTTTTGATAGACATGTTTTATTTCTTATTTTATCTTCCCTGTATGACGTATAATCTTAACCTTGATCTTTTTGTGTTTCGTCTATGATTATTTGTCAAAACGGGTCAAAAGCAGTATTTAGATTCATTTGTTATGTTAAAGACAGAGTTTACGATGCTATTTAGTCTCAATATTGATATTAGCAAGGACTCTTGGTTGCTTATCGTAGTGGATTTAAGTAATAACTACAATATTCTTGTGAATTTTCAAGTGTAATTTAGTTAGTTCGAGTGATTTCGTTAGCTAGAGTGATTTTCATTATAATGAATATGAATTCTGACTAAGTTTGAAGCCTTCTGAAGGTCAATGATAATAAAACAAAATTCAGAAAGAACTATAGTGGAGCAAGAGCGCCCTCTGGAGTTTCCAGTATGTAATATTGAAACAATAATGCACTTGTTTAATGATAATCCATCCAATAAGGTGTGTTTGACATCTTTTTTGTTATCTTTTTGTTATCTTTGCTATCCGAGGTAAGGTATTGTGGTAAGGATGGTCTTTTGAGTAGTCTCTGAATATAACAGGTGAATTTCCAGCACATCACAAATCACACGCTGTCTCAAGTCAATATCCGCCCATGCTAACACGTGCTTCTTCAAGAGAAACGTCAATAATTACTACGGCAGACGTGTTCGTCCTCGCTGACAAAGCTGGGGGGGATCGGCAGGCACCGCTCTCCATTGACGAAAGTGACGCAGGCCATCACTCAGGTGGAATTGATCCTCAGAGCAGTCAATCGTACAGCAAACGGGATTAAGGCAGCGGTAAACTGAGATCTATCTTCCGTACGACGTATCCAAGTTCTAATCAGTATTGATTCCTGAATCTATTCTGATAACCAATAGGTACTCCCAAGAGACGACCATTTAAAGAAACAAGAAGGAAAGAAACAAAGTTCTACTGGTTTAAAGGAGGATTTAAACGGCGTGAGAAGGTTGCCAACCTGGAATTAATTAATAATCAGACACTAAAGAAATCCCTGTTTATTTAATGGACTGTCCCTTTCCCTTTCCCTCACTGAAGAGTTGTGTGTCAACGATGGAAAGCATGTTTACATCTGAAATAACACACCAAAGCGCACTCGTACATTCATATCCAAAAAAGAAATACTTTTTTTTTTAAATGAAGGCAATAACCCAACAGTGCTTTATATCACAGGGAGCAGGGTTCCGATGCGAAGCGCTCTGATCTAATCACAATAACGCACAGCCTCTCCGGTTCTTATTGCTTTTATAAACGGCGATAAGCGTTTATTTAAAACAGTACTCACTATAAATCCATTTTTCCTGCAACGCAGAGCCAGAGCTATCCATTTTATAAAGAAATAATAAACTGCGGTATTGCAGTAGTGTGGTTATACTCAACAGGGTCAAAAGTTTGAAAGAGAAAACGAAAAAGCAAAATGTAACATGTGTGGAAAGTTGATCTGTTATAAAGGAGGCAAAAAACATCTAAAGCATGATACCGGGTTCGACCTAGCTTAACTGCTACATTAGAGAGAGGGAGAGACTAAAACACTTAACGTGAACAGAGCTTAACATGGTTTAATGTATTAAGATAAAAAAATGACCATGGGTAACCAAACGTCTCTGAGTTACCACTTAAAAGATGAACCTGCGATCCAAAAGGAGAGGAATCATTTTTACCTTAAGCTTTGTCTTCCCATGTAAACCTGTTATAAGTAACATAAAATGATTACTATTGAAGCTGAGGTATTAAAAAGATATTCTTTATACCTAAACACCTGCCACGTTTTTTCACCATTTCTGAATCGATAAGCAGAGTAAGAGTTGGAATCGATAGATGCAAACGCTGGTCCATTATAGCACGGCTCATCAGGTGTGACAATCAGGTGCAGAGAGGGAAAATGCTCACTTATCCTCCGAATGGGGCAGAAAGACAGACAGAGAAAGACATAAAAGGAAGTTGCTGCATGGATTATGTCACCTAAAGATGATGATAGACAGAAAATAGAGAAAACTAAACTAATTATGGCCAGCAGACAGCAATTAAGGTATAATAACTAAGAAATCAAGAGAAATCCCCAGTAGCTGCAAATTAAATTCATTTTCAAACCAAAAAAAAAGGCACGTCAAGTCTTGTAAAAGAACATGTGTCTATTAATGCTGTCCTTCACGCTGAGCACGAAACTGTTGGACTGCGACACTGGGTAACATGTTTAATTGGAGCCTGTTCTAATTTCTGCATTGTTAAAATCAGGCTGACCAATCAGAGCTCGGTCGTCGGGCAGAACAGCTCATAAGAGCTTATAGGACGAGGAACAGGCTGCCTCTAAAACATGAATATTAAAGAACAGATCTGGTGGAATAGAACTGAAAGGAGGAGAATGATGGTGATAAAGCTCACAGGGACTGGATGGAACTGTTTGATTATTTATCCAAGTGCTTTCTAATCTGTCCATGATCACACAAACTATAAAAAGCTTCCCTTGGGTCTTCATTCTGGTCTTTGTTTTTTTAAGTTGACAATGTGAAAAAGACACGGGGAAATCTCCGACACGTTAAGAGAAGGGAAATTAAAGGAAGCAAAAGTAGACAGGGAGTTTTCAGAGTGTTTAAACAAACAAACAAAAATACTGTACTCGGTGTGAACAGGCCTTAATTCCATAATTTCAGCTATAAAACACTGGATTTCTTCTCTGTGCAGGATACAGGTGATTTTATATCTTCAGATTGGCTATACCTAAAGAGAACTCGAGGTCAAACGGAGCATGTTTTGTTTAAAAGCAAGAGGGATCCTTAAATGGTGGATAAAGATAGCGTGGCACCCCTGTGACGAGCGTAGCAGCTTTTAAAGAACATCTCAGAAATTGAGGATGTACAGGACGTCCTCAAACCATCAGCCACCTTGGAGTGGTGATCAAGAGACAGAGTTGGGCGAAACTTTAAGATATTACGAGGACGACTCGCCCTGTAACTTGAATCTGTAACTTGCAAGGTAAAACACACACACACACACACACACACACACACACACACACACACACACACACACACACATAAACCCCAGTCCAATATTTGTGTAATATATGCTTATTAACTCCCAACCTCGTTTCCCTTTAGAGGAATCAATGGCGCACCTTAAATGATGTTTACTTAATCAACGAGGCAATAGAGTCCAGAGGAATTAAGCAAACATCAGGGTAGACATCAGGACCGGGACTGGCCCGGGAGGCGCTGCTATGTGATACTGATTTTGTTACACGTGCAGACAAAACGACAGCTTTATTACTTTATTGCCTTCCAACTTGGTAAAGATGCCAAGAGTTCAACTATGGAAGCCAAACCCTGACAGCTATAGGAATCTTAATATCCTGATATGACACTAATATATTACTTCATCCCAATTAAAAAAGATAAAGATTTAGAGACTGTGCAAAAGTCTTAGGCCACCATTAGATTAGACACTGTTTTAGCAACGGAATAACGACTGTATATTATTATTTCTCAGTTCTTTTATTAGAATGCGACCAGAAAATGACAGAAATGAGAAGAACAGCTTCTAGAGTACTGACCCTTCTATAGTATGAAGAAGCTGGGCTTTATGGATGGGGAACCGCCAAGAAACCACTTTTTCAGAAGAATAACAGGGTGAAAAGGTTAAGTTACGCTAAAGATCACAAAGATTAGAACATAGATTAGTGGGAAATAGGATTATGGAGTGACGAATCCGAGTTATATTTTCATTACACCATTACTAAAACAACATCTCATGGTGACCTAAGACTTTTGCTTAGTACCGTATGTACTCTTTTCAAACATTACAGATGTTTGTGTATCAGACAGTGGCCGTCCTTCTATGATCTTCCTAACCTGAGGGTACAGAAACTCAGAAATAGCTCCAAAAATGTTTTTGCATGCAGCGCAGATCGTTCCGACGAGCCTTGATTTCCAGCAGCCCCCGAAATATCGCGATGGTCCAGAGTTCAGTAACAGTATTTGTGCTCGATGATACTTTTGAATAAAAGGGCAACTTCTAGCGAGAAAGCTTTTTTTTTAGGATGAAGGCAGGCACAGATAAAGATCTCAAAGGTCAACAATACCCATATGGAGAATATTATTTATTTACAGCTTGTCCCACGTGAATAGAATAACAAAATTCCTCCGGCTGAATGTCAGAACGCCGTCTTGAAGGTCACATTATGCACAAAGAGAGCAGTGGGGTCCCCCAGGTACAGCGGGGGAGATTTTTTCCTATTTACACCTCTTCTTAGGGTCACAGTTGTAATTATGTGGTCCTGTAAGGCTCGGTTCTAGGTCCGGTACTGCTCTGCACTTGTACAGAAGACCGAGCAGGGTTACGTGAAACTTATGTTTATGTTCATGATATAGAAGTGTAAATATTGAGCAAGACAAACTGTATTTTCAGTCTAAATGCAATCAAAAATGCTAATGTAATGCAAGTATAATGGATATCAGCGATATCTATATATATATATCTATATATATATAGCAGTAAAATACATACAATCATTTTTTAAAAATTTGGCCAGTTAAAAGTCCTTTTAAAAAACTTATGAAGGTTCTTAAGACAAACACTAAGAAGTTTCTAAGTATGTTCTTAAATGTAATGGAGTTCTCAAGTATTATTGTTATGAGACTAATATATTACTTCATCCCATTAAAAAAGACAACGATTTACCATACTGTGCAAAAGTCTTAGGCCACCATTAGATTAGATTAGACATACTATGGTTTTATGGCATGCTGTGGTCCTCCCATCATGTTTAGGGATCTTCCTTGCCAAACTTGCAAAACGTCTTTGAGACAACGCTCCATGAAATAAATCTGAACTGTGAGGTTGTTGTAAGATTCAAAAAACATTAAAGAACCAAATGATTTCAAGACTACCACTTGTTCTTAAGAAGAAAAAAATATATAAAGATGTTCATCGAAGAATAACAATTTCACAACTTTTTTTTCTTAAGAATAAAGTTAGAAAAAAGACAGTACTTTGGTGAATCCGCTCCCTGATTTTTATTTCCTCGGCTGTTAAAGGGAGCGGACGTTGATCAGATGGTCGATAAACGGTTGTACTTAGTTGTACTTACGTAAGATAAGATAGGAAGCTGTGTATGAGCATTAATTTTCACCATGGATTAGCTTGCATTAGATGTGTGACCTCAGGTCTGAAGCTGCCTAACAGAAAGAGCAGCAGCTCGGCGGTTTTCTGATATCGAATAAAGCTTGCAGTCCAAATCTTCAGCCTTGAACAAGCGCTCAATCGGTTGAAATATCATTTGTTGCGAGTCATGACGGACAATAGTCCATAGAATTCGATTCAACCTTTTTCAAACACGGAAACATAAAAACCTCAGGAACGAGGTCTTAGAGCAGGGAAACCGAGAAGGACGCTTTTCTTATTCGGACATTTTAATCACGTTGTACACTTTTCTCCCTTTAGCTATTTTTGATTTTTAATCCCTTTTCTCTCCCCTTCAGTTCCTGGACGATGTGAAATAAAGAGTCAGGACACAAGAAACATTATGACGCAACAGTTTGAGACGCCAGTAAGGGGAACGGCCTCGAGCCTCGAGCCTCGCCTCGGGTTATGGTCTTTGTGGAGTTTCCCATCTTCTCCGCTCGCCTACATAGCTCTAGTCCGGGTACAGTTTTCGTCCAGCGAGTGGGGGACGGGGCGAACTCTTTGCAGGCCTACTTCGGGTCCGACGTATCTGGGATTGACGAGACGCGTTCCCGCAAGTCGAGCACCAGAGGTTTTGCTGCCAGAGTGGTGAGAGTACAGCCTCTTCTGGTTTCCTGACAGGTTAGTGCACTGGGCTCGCTGAGAAATGTTTTATTTCTTGACAGTGTTTTGTTCTCGTGGGACTGCTCTCCACTCTCTAAACTCAAGAAATGCTGGAGTGGTAAATATAAAAAGCTGGAAGGGTGGCGTTTTCAGCAGGAATGCTTATCGTTAGCGCAGGAGTATCGCTCACAGGCTGTGACGAACTTTAGTACGTCTTCTAAACTGTTACGGAGCCTCTGTTGGAGCAAGGACACCATGTATTCTTGCCATGACGTCTACGCTGAGGGAACGTCGGTTCAGTCGCGTGGACCCCTCATGCCGAGTGGGACGTAAATCGCTTTCTGTTTTTAAACTATTACTACAAACGTATTAATTATATAACTTCTTACATGCATCATCTAAGCCACCCAAGAAGCTCGGGTCCCTTTTTGAGCCTTGCTCCTCCCATAACGTTTAGGGATTTTCCTTGCCACTGTCGCCCTAGGTTTGCTCAATTTGGGATTGACCCTAGATATTCGAAGCTAATCTAACTTAGCAAAGCTGCGTTGAGACAATGATCCATTGTAAAAAGCGCTACAGAAATACATCTGACTCTGATGCTCAGCGCCAGATCTGCGAAATTATAAAACGTTAACGCGTTTAATCACGCCGCTGATCCGACACGCTGGTTTAGAGCTGGGGAAAAAAAAACCCCACAGAACCGTACAGCACGGCCTTTTTTTCAATCGCTTAATTTACACTTCCCGCTCCACTTCGCAATCAGGGGTTAGAATAGAAACATGTTATTATGTAGGCTCAACAAGAGTCTGATTTGAAGGCGGAGGAACTGTACATTTCGTAGGAAAGAACGAGAGTCGCTTAAGTGTGCACTCGCAGCGCATAAGGCCGTGTTTATATTTAAATCGGTGGCCTGATTGGCTAAATACGGCTTTATATTTAGAGAGTTTGCAGACTTAGAGGCACATCCGTACTCAAAACTAGCTAATGGACCTCTAGTTTCTTTACTACAGGGACCAGTCGTGATATAAACAGCTTAAGGTTCATCCATTTCATTCCCGACAGTCTACGGTTCTCCAAAACGCCGCTAAATATGAACTGCACCATGATCCTGATCAGGATACACTTGTTCCTGGACAAAGTGGACTAAAAGTTCATCAGGGAAGAAAGGGAGGCATCTAAAATGGAACGTGACAGACTAGACAGTTGAGAAAAAAAATGTAAATGACGAAGACTCGCCCTTCACGCCTTCTTTAAGGACTTTACACTTTTCCTCGTTGCACTTTTATTACACTCTCATAAGAACCGCACATCAAAAAACACCACGGATATTAGGAACCAAAATACACGAAACACTTTAGCTCACGATCTTTAACCCAAGCGGTAGTTCTCATCGACTCTATGGAACGCCGTCACTGCATTCTGCATTTTAGTCCAACAAGCTGCAACAGATCTTCCTTTAACTTCGCTGCACTACCGTACTTAATTTTAAATACTTATGCAAAACTTAAAAGTGATTAGCTTTTTTTAATATACCTCATATTCATGACAAAAATAGAATTAACATCTCAGGGACGTTGATAAACCTCTAGCTTCTAGCTTCATGATTCATAAAGACAGGGAGCAGAGTTAATTATGGTGAACGTTAGAAAGGCTTAGAAAGACCTTGTAAGTTTTACAATTTTCATTTCGATAATCTCTCATAGAAGGATCACAGGAATGCCTGTAGAGCGTCGGGAAGCACGGCAGGCGGAACGACTTCACCACCTACGATCTGCTCTTCGTCAGGTGCCTGACTGGGATTGATTATAAAAATAGATAAAATAGAGTCATAAAAACCAAGTAACAAGCCTGTTTTGAGAATGTAGGGAGGAAAAAGTACAGATTTTTTTGTTTCAAAGTTAAAAGTAAAACATATTAAGTTACAGATATAATCAAGTACAAAAAAGTAAATGGCTGTAGAGGCACACCTGCTCTGTGAGAGCTCCTCTTCGTTAGAGCAGATAAACAGAGTCATAAAATAAAGTAACGAGCCTGTTTTGAGGATATAGTCACATTGTTCTTTTCAAATGTAGTAAAACGTATCAAGTTACAGAAATAATCAAGTACAGATACCTAAAAAAGTTCATAGGTGCCCATGATTGAATTTGAGTACCAGCTTTGTGATCTCAGTGCCAGCCCAGGCCGGTTTTGCCACTTTGGACGATGCTGGCAGCTTCGGGACTCAAACGAACGATGTCCAAAAAAGAGCAAAGGACTTAGGGTGGTGCTAATTTGAGAGCGTGCTGAATTGTACATTTATTTCGGGTCACGCTTCACTACGTTTCCAAAGGAGAACCGCCCCTGAGAAGACTTTTGAGGAAGCCTTTTTGAAGCCCCAGACTATGGCTTAATAAACGCTCGTTTGTGATTTCTGCTCCAAACCAGAGCAGAAGAGAGGCTTTTCTTTGCTCGACGGACGAGCTTAAGATGTTACCACCCTTCAGAATAAGGACTTGTCTCAATTCCCACAACCAACGCTGTTCCCTCTTAAGCGGCTGAGGAAACTCCACCATCCACAATCCACAATTCAAAGCCCGCCTCGATCCGGGACGACCATTTCCCTCAGCGGCGCATTCTGTTTATGCCTGGCACGGGCACGGCGGCTCTTTGCCCAGACCCTGGAATTCAAACATGATCAACTCTTGTCCTCTGGCTCCAAAGTACCATCTTGTTTCCCAGAGTGTACCTCGGGTTTGGCACGGAGAGGACCGAGGCGTGCCAGTTCTCCATTTCATTTCTGTAAGCGGAGGCTCGGGGTGACGCCTCGCTCTCGCTGAGACGTTCGCGCTTCGTTCGCGCTCTCTCTCGGAAGCTCGCCGGACAAATCTGCTGAGAAGGGTTTAATCTATGCCAGGAATAATGCCAGTCTCCGGTTTCCTCCTACACGCCAAAGCCGTGGTCAGGTCACGGGTCGGACTAGATTGCCCCAGGTATGACCTTGCTCGCGTGTGATTCATTACTCCATTACCAAAGTCTCCTACAGACGTGGGAGAGCGATCAGGTCGCCCTCTGCTGGCCGCCATCCCGGTTTTTCCTACCCTAATTTATGTTAACGCTCCACTTACACGCCTTTCGATTTTACAAACAAGGTCGGCGCGTGAGAAAAGCAGAGGCGGCGCCGTCGCCCGAGCGTGTTGAGACAAAGTCGTCCAGATGGAGGGAGGATCTCCCCCCGGTGCGCCGCTGTCTGTTCGAGTGAAGGACAGGTATAATGAGAGCGAGGGCGGCCGAGAGAGAGACGAGCAGTGATGTGTATACGTATGACAGTTCTGTCAGATGTAGAAGTCCGCCGGGACGTTTGTTGACACGTAACCCCAGATGGAGCTGAGGATGAAGCGCCTCGGGGAACGGTGGCCTTTTTTTAGATCTCCGCGCGCTGTCAATCTAGCCAGAGTTAGAACGTGACCCGCGCCTCCTTCCAGCCCTCCGAAGGACCCAAGATGCGTCGCTTAACGTTTAACGTACGTCAAGCCTTACACCCGGGCGACCGGACTTTAAATAGATGGCGACAGCAGCCAGCGGGACCCCAAGTCCGAGTGTCAGCTTTCGGCTAGTTAGCGCCGTTTTTTTTGCTTTCACTCACAACATTTCAAAAGAAAAATCTGTACATTTTCAAAAACTGGCTCATTACTTCAGCTTTTTATTAATCTATTTATTTTATCCTGTTTTAATCTATCTATTTATTTTTCTCTCTCGCTTATCCCACGAAGCACCAAAAGCGATTGAAGGAGCTCTTGCAGAGCAGGTAACAACATGTATGAAGCTTTTAAAAACTTTTTATTTTACGTTCAGCAATAATGTATTTCAACTCCCACAACATATGTAATGTATACACCCTATGTTCACTCATCAAACACTAGAGGATCATAATGTCTTTTCCTCCACTTTAAATAAAAGAGGTATTAAAAGCTATATCATATTTAAAAGTTTTGCATACGTGTTTTAAAAACTAGATCTCTTCATTTCCTGAAGGAACTACAACAAGTGCTTCAAATCTGGAAAACAGAAAGAGAATGTTGGTTTTTGTCCTAATACTTTAAGGTCAAGTAAGTGCCCGGTTTGTGTCCTAATACTTTTGGCCATGTGTGGGTTTTTTGTCCTTATACTTTTTGGCCACAAATGTGTGGTTTGTGTCCTAATACTTTTTGGGTCATGGGGGTTTTTGTCCCCCTAATATTTTATGTCCAGTGTCGATTTCTGTCCCCTATATTTTTGACCACATGTGGGTGGTTTTGTGTCCTAATCCTTTTGGCCATGTGTGTGGGTTTTTGTTCCTAATACTTTTAGCCACATGCAAGGTTTGTGGTCCCTATATACTTTTGGCCACGTATGTTTGTGTTCCTAATACTTTTAAAATAAAAGCCACCATGTGGGGTGTTTTTGTGTCCTAATACTTTTGGGCCACATGTGGGTTTTTGTCCTAATACTTTTGGCCACAAAAAATGTTGGGGTTTGTGTTCCTAATAACTTTTGTGGCCACATGTGGGTTTTGTGTCCTAATACTTTTGACCCCACGTGTGGGTTTGTGTCCTAATACTTTTAGCCCACGGTGTGGGTTTTGTGTCCTAATTACTTTTGACCCACGTTGTGTGTTTTTGTGTCCTAATACTTTTGGCCCCATGTGTGGGTTTTGTGTCCTTATACTTTTGGCCACGTGTGTTTTGTGTCCTAATACTTTTGACACACGTGTGTGTGTGTGTTTGTGTCCTTTTTTGATACTTTTTTGGCCACGTAGGTTTGTGTCCTAATACTTTTGGCCCCACGTGTGTGTTTGTGTCCTTATAGTACTTTTTGGCCCACGTGTGTTGTTGTGGTGTCCTAATAGTTTTGGCCACGTGGTGTGTTTTTGTGTCCTAATACTTTTGGCCACGTGTGGTGTTTGTGTCCCCTAATAAACTTTTGGCCACGTGTGTGTTGTTGTGCCTAATACTTTTGGCCACGTATGTGTTTGTGACCTAATACTTTTGGCCACGTGTGAGTGTAAAGCAGTAATATTAATTCCCACACTTAAAACCAGGCACAAATGAAAGCACAATATGAAATGTCCATGAAATAAAGCTGTGAAGCGAAGCCTCGGCTCTGATTGATATTCATCGATAATGACAATTCGTCTGCAGAGGCCGCCCGCTTATTAAACAGGTCGCTGAGGAACTCAAGGTTAATTATTGCGACTGATGTCCCTTTGGAAATCTGCACTGCTTTCGCGCTGTTTCATCACTCCCTCCCTGTATCTATGCATCCGAGATCTCTTATCTGCAAATGCGTCGTGAGGAGATGTGAAAGATCTGGCTGGTTCCTCTACGATCTCTGACTAGCCGTTTCATGCATATTCATCTTCGTTAGAGCCGCCGAGCCCTGACTGACAGTCGAACCGATAAAGCTCGCATTAGCACCTGATGAGTTTCTCGCCTCGCGCCTTATTTGGACGGTTTCAGGCCGAGGATGGAATTCGGGCTTTGAAAGGAGGGTTTTTCGGGGCGGGATGTATACCTGCGGATGTCATTCTGCCTTGTAATGCATTTCAATCAAGTAGAGGGCCGTTTCATTTCCTTTTCATATAGCTGTATTTCCCAGACAAGCGCCTCTCAGGACCCTGTCACGATTCGATGAATGGTAACGACATTTCTTGAGCCAAAATACTTTCCTACACAGGGATGACACCCTGGAAAAGTCAGCTTCAGTCCCAATGTCTGGGGGCTTTTCATGGCTCTCAAGTTTTGACTTTGTGGTAGTAAAGGAAAGCAAAAAAGATCCTCAAATGATCCTTAAGCACTCTGTGTCTATGTCTGGGTTTGTGTCCTAATACATTTGGCCACGTGCAGCTTTGTGTCCTAATACTTTTGGTAAAGTGTGGGTTTGTGTCCTAATACTTTTGACCACAAGCTGGATTGTGTCCTAATACTTTTGACCACTTGCTGATTTGTGTCCTAATACCTTTGACCACGTGCTGCTTTGTGTCCTAATACTTTTGGCCATGTGTGGATTTGTGTCCCAATACTTTTGACCAATTGCTGATTTGTGACCTAATACTTTTGGCCATGTATGGGTTTGTGTCCTAATACTTTTGACCACAAGATGGTTTGTGTCCTAATACTTTTGGTAAAGTGTGGGTTTGTGTTGTAATACTTTTGACCACGTGCAGCTTTGTGCCCTGATACTTTTGGCCATACCTGTGTTTGTGTTGTAATACTTTTGGCCACTTGCTGATTTGTGTCCTAATAATTTTGACCACATGCTTGTTTGTGTCCTAATACTTTTGGCCACTTGCTGATTTGTGTCCTAATACTTTTGACCACATGATGGTTTGTGTCCTAATGATTTTGTCCATGTGTGGATTTGTGTCCCAATACGTTTGACCACATGCTAGTTTGTGACCTAATACTTTTGGCCATGTATGGGTTTGTGTCCTAATACTTTAGACCACAAGATGGATTGTGTCCTAATACTTTTGGTAAAGTGTGGGTTTGTGTTGTAATACTTTTGGCCACGTGCTTATTTGTGCCCTGATACTTTTGGCCATGCCTGTGTTTGTGTTGTAATACTTTTGGCCACTTGCTGATTTGTGTCCTAATAATTTTGACCACATGCTTGTTTGTGTCCTAATACTTTTGGCCATGCGTGGATTTGTGTCCCAATACTTCTGACCACATGCTGGTTTGTGTCCCAATACTTTTGGCCCATGCTGGATTTGTGTCCTAAATACTTTTGGCCAATGCCTGTGGATTTGTGTCCCAATACTTCTGACCACATGCTGGTTTTGTGTCCTAATACTTTTTTGGCCATGCGTGGATTTGTGTCCTAAATACTTTTGGCATGGCGCGTGGATTTGTGTCCCAAATACTTCTGACCACATGCTGGTTTTGGTGTCCTAATACTTTTCCTAATACTCAAATGATCCTTAGAGCTTAAGCGCTTCATCATCACCCTACTATTTGAAGAATTCACCCTGGGTAGATGGAGTAATTACCGGTAAGGTCCAATCTCCAATCCAAACCAAATTGTCCAAAGCATTTTCTGCAGGCCACCCCCCCCCCCCCCTTCCATCACAGGTCCTAATTTCCCAATCTGACATTCAATCTACTAACCCCATAATTACCCCCGCGAACAGATAATTGTGGTCTCTCCAGTCACACCGGAGGAGTTGATGGGGATTGACGCAACAAAAGAGCAGAGCCGAAGAGGTCGGGCCAATCTCGCGGAATCTCCTCTCGAGCATCAAGCGCTGGCGTCTCCATTGTGGCGCTGTAAAGATCTGCCCACTTAGCCGGCGGCGGCAGGATGAAACGCAGCTTTAGTGTTTATGAACCTTGAGCGGTCCATTCAGGAGCGGCGCCGACCTTCACCGGCTCCTGTAACACAGTATTAATTACCCGACAAAAACGAAGAGGCGTGCTTTTGTACAGCTTTCTTCTATATACGATATCATTTATTTTAACATCGTTTAGCCAAAACTCTCAGAAATGGGCCGAGCGGTCGCGGTTCGGGGTCTCTCTCGAGGATTCTCCTGTGGGATTTGAACTCGTCTAGTGACAGAACATGACTTTGCACAGACTGGGGATTTAAAAAGAAATGTATAGAGAGATGAGGATTTCAGTTAGACATCCTTTGAAAAAGGCCTTTTGAAATGATTTCGTAAGTAAAGAAAAGACGAAAAAAAAAAAGTTTTGTAAAATGATTAAAAGAAAATGTTTAATCGGAGCCTGTTCTAATTTCTGCATTAAAATCAGGCTGACCAATCAGAGCTCGGTTGCCGGGCAGAACAGCTCATAAGAGCTCCTTTGTATTTCAGCCGAGTGAACTGTTCAGGATGGGCCATGTTGCTTCAAGAAGTCAGTAAGATTATTTCTAACAAGAAACACCTGTAAAAATACCTATTCGTTTAGGGATTTGTTTTGTCTTTGTCGTTTCATTTCAAATCAAATCAAACCAAGACTGGAATGCTCCCACTCTACTCTGGTTGGCATAATTATTAGGAATAACAACCTACTAACTAACACACCAGAACCCCAGTGCACTCAGTGTACTTTAAGCAAACCGCGAGCATTATCTCTGAAGTGTTTTTTTTTTTAACTTTAGAAATAAAAAGCAATTTCACACTTCATTTAACTCATAAACGAACAAATAATTTCCTCAATGCGAATGCACGGAGACAAATTGACTATATCAATAAGTTTATTCACTGAATGCAAATGGGTTGCCGCAGAGATTTAAAGCGCGCCGTCTGAAAGGCGACCGAGCTGGAAGTTAGACGAGAAAATGAACAGCCTTGATGTAATGACTTCTTAGAAATAAAATGAATAATAATAACAATAGGTGACATCCGTGAGGGCGTTCATACACTGTGTCCTATGATCAAAAACAGTTTCATTGCTGAAATCGTTCCATCTGCGAGATGAGTTCAGTAAAGATCTGCCTCTTTTTTTTTTTTTTTTTTTTTTCTTTTTTAAATTAATGAATTATTCCTCCTTTTTAATTCACCGCTCTCTGGCTTCTCGGAGGTGATGGATGAATGCGATCTATAATTTCCCCTTGGCGCACCATCTACTCATCCCTCACTCCTCCAAGTATCTTTGAGCCCTTATCTGAAACACACTAGCGGCTTCTGATGAGAACATGAATGCTACATTTATGGCATTCATGATTTACAGAGCAAAATGTGCAGACTGATTGGAGGAACATCACTGAAAGACTTTTTTAGTCCAACTTGGAGATCCTTTCATTCGTCTGAGAATCCTTTCGATCTCAGAGAGGTCTGAGATGCATCTCTCATGTTCCGCTTTGTCAAACGCCAGTTTCAGTGGCCTTTCGTATGGCGATGCCAACTACGACGCAGCAAGGAATCCGAACGTGGTACCAAAGGGCAGGGTGATGAAACAGAACAGTGCTCAAACGTACGTCGCCTTTGCTTTGTAGGTCTGGAACTGGAAAGGGTGCCAGACAGTTATGTGTTCTTGCACAAAGGCTCTCATGGCATCATGAGATGGCATCACATGCCACGATCTGGGTGTCTTCTGAGAGCATTCTGAGATGCCTCTAAGGGCATGTGCCTGGAAGAAGGACACCCAGTTTCTGCAGTGTTTTGCACCATCCAATGTACACTAAACAAAAGTTTGTGAACAGGAGCAAAATTACATTGAAAACATGGGTATTATTATGGAATTTGCAAAAGGGCTTTCCACAAGATCTTGGCTTCTGATGTTAAACAATAATCCCTGGCTCACTTTTGGCATTGATGCCATTATAATCGACATCAGGTGATGCCTGTACTCTAGAAGGGGTGTCCACAAACTTTTGTCTATATACCGTGTACCATCTACTGCAGCCTGTACACAAACCACAAGTGACAAGCCAACCTGCCTCACGCCTCTCAGTTGCCAACTGGAGGACAAACTGAAAGACTCCATAAGGCTCCATTCTTAGGCCTTATTCTTTAACCATAATTTTGAAGGCAACAATACCAATTCCATTACAATATCCGTACCGCATCCAAAAATGTCTGATCGTTCGAAAGGTGCAACTGTTAAACAGCGACGTCTACCAGGAATGAAGGACGGCACAGTTTCACGAGGTAGCGGGCGAAGATAATGGTCTGAAATGTCAAAATTACCCTGCAGAAGACGGTATTTCCCTACAGCTTTGCCCACCTAAATAGCACAAGTCCTTCTATTGAATGTCAATGCTCTCTCCAGCTCGCCATCTTAAAGGTCAGCACATATCGAACATGGGCTTTTCGAATAACAACACAGTATCGCAGTAAAATAGCGAACACAGTTCACCAAACGACGTGCGCTTACATTAGGCCTGCCCTTAAATATTAGGACGTGCTCGGCTTTCAGGACAAGGAGACGTGGTTTAAAAGAGACTGGGATACAAACTGTACTAAATCAGTAAGGCATATTGACCTGAATGACCCAACAATGTCCATTCTATCCATTTTCACCTATAATGAAGAAATCTTAATGTGGTCTTGGTTTGTCTCGGTCTTGTCTACAAATCTACCTAGGGCCTTTCCCAAAAAACACACGACAGAGGGCATGACCACAGCCTGGGCACGGTACCATGGGCATGAAATATCCTTGGCAAAGCTCGGCACTGTGATGACTGTCACTTAACTTTGACTTTCAGAAAGTGAGCGTGAAGATTCCCCCGAGCTCGAGAGCTGAGTGAGTTATTCTGTACCCGTCTCTCTTAAAGAGCTCTCCCATATCAGCACCCCTCCATCACTCATGCCAAATAATCACATTCATGATGGTTTCTCACGGGCGGATAAATCAATATCCGAGGAAGGACGCAGGAAACGATACCAACCTGCAACGGCGACCTCGATCCCGGCATGTAATAAACGCTTCAAGGTTAGAGTTCATTTCCATACAGAATAACCCGGACGAAGTAAAATGCTAAAGTGCTTTGCTCTTGCTAATCCACATGGGCATCCACTGAACCAGCCTCCACGAAACCAAGCAAAAAACAAAAAAGCTGTGTTAAAATCTCAGTATAAAATCAGAGAAAGCTCCCTCCGATGGTAAAGGACGTACATGATGAAACGCGTAAGCCGTAATGAGTTTGTTTTCTCAGATCCAACAGCTGGTTGTGTAATCAAATGCAATAGCACTCCGTCGCTCCCGGGGCGCATCATATCTCTTTCCTCCCCTACTGTTCTCCTGTAATGAGCTACTCAGCGTTACGATGAACGATGGAGCCTTTTGCCATCGAGGACTGTTCGGTTTAGCATGCTTCAAAATAAAATCGATAATCCTCAAAAAACAAAACCCAGACTCATTACTGTCACGGTCTGTTAAGAACAAAATGGCTTACTCAAGATGTGGGCCGTCGTTACGTCGAAGTATAAACAATATTCCTTCCACGGATCTTTAGGCTTCTCCCAGAAAATTTCTAGGAAAGGAGATGAATTGTTTGTCCAGACAATCTGGTAGTGATCAAAAATTAGATTCGAACTACAAACGCAGGACCAGAGACCCCAAAAACAGACCACCTACCCAATGCCAACAAGACCAAGTTTTTAAAGTCAGCTCAATTTATTTCTGTAGTGCTTTTAAGGAAGAAACCCTGGGAGGACCAAGACTCAAAAAGTGACCCGTAATAGTAAAAGTAACAGTTTAAATAACACAGAAGCTAAATATAAAAAATAGAGAACAAATAATAAAATACTATATAGACTTTAGGGCTTTTATAGAACTTTTATAGAGTTAAAGATAATACAACATTATTACACACTAAGTATACTAACTATATATACATATACACACACACACACACACACACACACAGTGGGGCAAAAAAGTATTTAATCAGCCACTGATTGTGCAAGTTCTCCTACTTAAAAAGATGACAGAGGTCTGTAATTTTCATCATAGGTACACTTCAGCTATGAGCCACAAAATGAGAAAAAAATCCACATTGTAGGATTTTTAAAGAATTTAATTGTAAATCATGGTGGAAAATAAGTATTTGGTCAATAACAAACAGACTCCAAACTCAACTATGGCCAAGAGCAAAGAGCTGTCAAAGGACACCAGGAAGAAAACTGTAGACCTGCACCAGGCTGGGAAGAGTGAATCTACAATAGGCAAGCAGGTTGGTGTGAATAAATCAACTGTGGGAACAACTGTAAGAAAATGGAAGACATACAAGACCATTGATAATCTCCCTCGATCTGAGGCCCCACACAAGATCTCAAAATGATCATGAGAACGGTGAGCAAAAATCCCAGAACTACACGGAGGGACCTGCAGAGAGCTGGGACCAAAGTAACAAAGGCTACCATCAGTAACACACTACGCCACCGAGAGAAGACTCAGATCCTGCAGTGTGCCAGGTGGTGGTGCCCCCTGCTTAAGCCAGTACAGTGTCAAGGTCCATCTAAAAGTTTGCCAGAGAGCATATCTGGGATGATCCAGGAAGAGGAACTTGGGAAAGAATAATCATGATATCATTGGTGGTGTCAGATGAAAACCAAAATGGAACTTTTTGGTAAAAATAAAAAAATTCAACTCGTCCGGTGGTTTTGGAAGGAAAGAAGAAGCCTTAGTTGCATAGAATCCCAAGAACACCCCATACCTAACGTGAAGCTGGGAGGTGGAAACATCATGCTTTTTTGGGGCTGTTTTTTTTTTCGCATAGGGGACAGGACGACTAGGATTACGTGGTTTAAGGGAAGAAATGAACGAGGCCGTTTTTTTTTTTTTTTTTTTTTTTTTTTTGTTTTTTTTTTTTTTTTTTTTTTTTTTTTTTTTTTTGTTTTTTTTTTTTTTTTTTTTTTTTTTTTTTTTTTTTTTTTGGTTTTTTTTTTTTTTTTTTTTTTTTTTTTTTTTTTTTTTTTTTTTTTTTTTTTTTTGTTTTTTTTTTTTTTTTTCTTTTATTTTTTTTTTTTTTTTTTTTCTTTCTATTTTCAAGCCAAAAACCTCCTTCCCATCATGAAGAGCCCATTTGAAGAATGGTATTGTGGCCGGTTTTCTTCCCCCGCATGAAAAACAATTATCCCAAACACAAAACAACCCGCTCAGGCAATGAAAGGAGTGGCTCCCATAAAAGCAATTTTTTTCATCAAGGTTCCTAGAGTTGGCCTAGAGCCCCAGTTCCAGACCTCAACCCCATAGAACATTTGTGGAGGAGGTGAAAGTCTGTGTTGCCCCAAAACATCACTGCTCTAGAGGAGATCTGCATGGAGGAATTTGTTATTGACCAAATACTTATTTTCCACCATAATTTACAATGAAATTCTTTAAAAATCCTACAATGTGATTTCCTGGATTTTTCCTCATGTTGTCTCTCATAGTTGAAGTGTACCTATGATGAAAATTACAGACCCACTCTCACCTCTCTCAAACATATATATAAAACAATAGTGTGTGTGTGTGTATATATATATATGATACGATGCCAAGGTGGTGAAAGGACCTCCCCTGAGCCCCTGGATGCCAAACTCAAACTGAAGCACAAGAGTATCGTACTGCGTATCGCTCGCCCATTAAAAAATTCAGAGCATGTTTTCTGCTGAATGTTCCCTTTGTAAAGTCGAAATATCATCGTGCCATCGTAAAACAGGCAGTACATGTACGATCGGTTTAATTACGCCCTATAAGTGCTTTCTGCAGACACCTCCGAGCAAATTCCAGGCTGATCTTCTGCAGCCCTTTTGGAAGTCGCTCCGGACAAGAGCGTCTGCCAAACGTGATGAATCTAAATTATAGGAAGGTCATCAGCTCCCATCTGCTCGTCAGTGCACCTAACCAGGATCAGACGGGCATGGAGATGCCCACCAACCTGCCCAAGGCCAGGAGATAATTACAGAGTGCAAAGTCTCCTGAGATCAGAGCTGGGGGAAAATGGTCTGGAAATAGCTCATAGTGGCTGATGTGTGTTTATAAGCCGATCCTCTATGGGCTGATGCTAATAAGATGACTGTTATGTGTGATGGGTTTGCTTTCTTGTCGCTCAGCCCTTCTGTGTTTTCTCCGTGACATCCTGCGCTTTGCAAACTTTCCACAAACCAACCCACTCATACATGACCTGTAGAGAAATTTCTAGAACGTATACGTATTCATATATTCCAGTCGGGTTCTAATGCAATGCAATGGATTCATGATGCAATTTCCATGGAAACCCATAGTACAGAGCGATGCTGGACGTCCCCGTGGATTATATTCTGGCCATATAGGCAAACACATTACCCTCAGGCGCCCCTGTGCAGCTTTTACCAGCTTTCTCTTTCAAATGTTTTGTTTTCAAATGACTTTCTGCTTTTCTGTTGTGTTAATAAACTGAATTTCAGGCCTGCAACACATTCCAAAAAAAGTTGGGGCGGTAAAGCATTTACCATTTTATAAAGAGACTTAAAAGACGTTTTGGCCCCGAGGCTACCGAAGTGTTTCAGGTGCATTTTGTTCCGTTCTTCCTGAAAACATGTCTCAAGTCAACGGTGCTTCTGGACATGGTTACCACAAGGCTTCTTTTTTACACAGTAACGTTTTAAGTGGCGTCTGTGAATGTAACTCTGTATTGTTCTGCCTGAATGTCAAATAAAACTCAAAGTAAATGTATGAAACACTGTGTTTTCTTGTTTTAATTCACATTTCCCCCTACTGTCCCAACACACTACTGTTCCTACAATTATTTTTATTATTATTATTATTGTACCTGATTTTCTAAACATATGTCCTCCTTCAGTTTTCGAGATATTGACACAGGACAAACGCTCAAACGTGTGGAAGGTTTGGGATAACTGTGTTTGTGTACAGCTAGGAGAAATGTTGCTGCGAAGGTCACCTGTAATTCAGACAGTGTTTGACCTACAGCCACAAACTTTAGCATGCTTGGTCCTGGGCACACCAAGACTCTTCGTCCGATGCCGAGGGCTCCTAAAGTCCTTGGCAGGGCACGGTCTCGGTTTTCGACCTATAGCCACCTATAGACCATGAAATCTGGCACAATCGACACCCCAAGCTGGGATATGATAGCCATGGGCCAAATGAAGTCCCTGGCAGGGCACACAGATCCCTGGAAGGGTACTGATCAGTCGATTTTCACTCAGTAACAGATATGCCAAGACCCATTCTCTGATGGCCATGGATACTCTGAGATCCCTGGCAGGGCATTGAATGTAATTCAGTCAGTTTTCAATCTACATTCACAAAGTTCTGAATGCTCAGTCCTGGGCACACCAAGACCCTTGATCCGATGCCCTTGGGGCTGTTGTCCTTGGTTTGGTCTTGGTTTTAGTCCTATAGCCATGAAATTTGGCACACTTGATCCCGGGTACACCCCAAGCTGAGATATAATGCCCCGCCAGTTATCGTCCAACAGCCACGGAATTTGTTACGCTCGATCCCGGGTACACCCCAGCTGAGGGCTCATAGATCCCTGGACGGGCATTGTCTTTAATTTAGCCAGTTATCCTCCAGCAGCCACGGAATTTGTCACGCTCAGTAACGGATACCCCGAGGCCGTCAGCCGATGCTCACGCGTTCCCTGAGGTCAGTGGCAGAGCACACAAGTCCCTGGCAAGACACTGAACGTAATTCAGTCAGTTTTCAATCTACAGCCACAAAAACGTGGCACACTCTGCCCTGGGTACAACTCTCACACTCTGTCCTGTTCAACTAAAGTTCTTTCAAAGTTTCAGCGGAAAGAGAAAAGGCAAAGCGGAGGTCGTCCCGGTGCACCGTGAGCGCAGAGTGAGCCATTTCCTCTACCTCTGCTCCAAAAGTGCGATCCAGGCTGATGAGTTCCCTCAGCTCCAGGCCCTGTTTGTGCCTGGCATGTAGCCTGGCGCAAGGACGGCAGCTCTTTGCTCGGGTTCTAAATCCCTTACATGATCGACTCTTGTCCTCTGGCTCAAAGTACCATCCTTTCTCCCAGAGCTGATCTTCCCTTTGGCACGAGGTTGGCTGAGATGTGCCAGTTGAACGATTTATTTCTAAAGTAGGCTGCTTGGGGCGACATCTATCTTTCTGGGAGTTTTTTTTTGTAGAACTTGTTGAAATTCCGAGCCACGGGCCTGAATATTTCCATTCTCATTATCCTTGTATCTACCAAGGCAGATCTCGGCTCACGACGCCAGCCTCGACTCGTTCATTTATTTAGAAACGGCAAATAGAGCACCAGGAACATTGGATAATTAAATTGAACCAGAAGCAGCCGTCATTTTATCTTTTTATCTCTTCCTTTTTTTTTTTTCATACGTGAGGAGGTCGAGTAGATTGATGAAGGTTGTCAGTTTAACTTTCCGAACATATTCGTCCTGTCATATTTGCCCAGGCTTTGCTTATGTTTGACTGTGGTAAATAGAAAAGCCGTCAAGACGTTCAGTCTCTGATATTTGGACTTGAGATGATCCCAGTCAGCAGACAGCTCATTTTTATTACAGCGCCGGGCCTTGAATTCTAACGGGGGATCTCATAAATCCTGGCGGAGACAGCGCTGTATTTACTGACACCATTTATGATGCTGTTTGTTTCATTACACGATATGACACGGTGGAAAAATCACTCCTCTTGTCAGCAGGTTTCTCTGAAAGATAACAGCATTTTGCTCGCTGTGATTGCAAAGCAGGTACGGCTTCAGAGTGAACAATAAACTCATTAAAATATGGAGAAGATTCACTTTCTCTTCAGGTTCTCATACTCGCGAGCGTTTCAGCGTCGTGAATAAATGCAGTCGGGACAAAGCGGTACATCGCTGAGAACAATTGGAAGCTTTTTTCCTACACACACTCCGTGAGCGCTTTTTCTCTTTCTTCAGTTTGTCTTTTGGGGAAACTATAAAATGTTCTGCGTATCAAAGAATCAGAAAGACGTCGTATAGTTAACGCTCTTTAGAAACAGAAAAGGGGATGTTTTATAGCAAAAAGAAGGGACCAAAGGCTGGACTTATGGCTGTTACACACCAAAACACCAAAAACAACACGGAAATGCTAAATATTTGGACTTTTTTTTTGCCTCAAAACTACACCGTACTTAAGCAATGGAACACGAGAGGCAGTGAGTCTTCACGAATAACATTACAGCTGTAATAACATTACAGGCACAACCCGAAGGCAAGTACCGTAGATCATCACAGCCATCGTTTATTCAGGATAACGCACGACCAACAAAATAAAGAAACAAAATAGAGCGTAACCTCAGAATTTGAATTTAATTAGCTTCCAGAAAGTTGTTCAAATCTGGATTTGTTCGAAGTCTGAACTGAATTTTCCCATAACAAGTCATGTAAACAGGATTAATCCATTCCCATAAATTATTATGTAGTTTTTATGCCTATATTCCTGTGTAACTAATGATTGAAAGCATGAATAAAGCACAGGAATGAAATACAATACAAAACAGTGAAACTTTATAGCCACTGAGGCAAATCTTATCACTGGGACAGCAGCGCCGAGACCGAGGGAGTGTCTGCGATCACACCCGTGTACTCATATAATATAATAATACATTATGCCTATGACTGCACCCTATTCCTTCTTCTTCTTCTTTTGAATTTTAATTAGCAGAAGGACATGTTTGCAATCCAAAGCTATTTCAGTCGGCACTTTTATTATGGCCGTAACCTCACTCCTGTCACAAAGAGGCCTGGATGTTGATGTGACGTTAAAGAAAGAAAGAAATGTACAAGCTGTAAGTTCTTTATTAGAAACTTATCTAGTACTCCTGGCGTTTGGTTGTTGCTATGCTAACACTAGAAGCAACGTCAATTGGTCAATGAGTTTTGTCAAATAGAGGGTGAAAAAATAACATCACCTTTTCATGGCCTGAAAAACATCTGGAAAAAAGCCCCCCAAAATAGTGTTTGGTATATAACGGCCTTTACAGTGGCAATCGATGTCTGCTCGTCACCAAACAGTCAAGTCAAGTCAAGTCGGCTTTATTTCTATAGCGCTTTTTACAATGGAGCATTGTCTCAAAGCAGCTTTATAACTTTATATTATCTCCTAACATCTAATAATCCCAAATTGAGCAAGCCTAGGGCGACAGTGGCTAAAATCCCTAAATGTTGTGAGGAAGCAACAGTGGAAGACAGACAAGCAAAAAAACTTCAGAAGATTAAAAAAGATCTTATTGCACGATCATTTCTAGTCCTTTCCGTTGCTGGCCGATGAATCCGTGTGTCCCTTTAAGACATGAAGCCAAATTTGGGAGGCGCAGTAAACGGACACACAGGATTACAGCCTGTCTGCCATAAGCCCGTTAGTTTACGCCATGCAAACAAATTGCATTTGCCTCTGTAAGTCTTAAGCAGTCCGTGGAACAAACTGGATTAGCCTGTCGGCGCTGGCTGTGCACAGCCATTAACGAGAGTCCGGGGTTCCTACTCTTCCTGCGTTCTTTCCTAATTCTAAAGATAGATAGCATTACTATTTACCACAATGAAGAGCTTGATAACCTTCAGTGCGACCCTGCCTTACAAATGCAACAAGTCGACCGTGCATTACGTTCTTATCAATGGCCAAATAATCCTCGGAAAGACTGTCTGCGTTACAGCCCTGCTGTCCCTGACGACCACAAACCTTTAATTTGTACTGCACAGACAAAAATAAGTCCTGCCCCGGAGGCGATAGTCTCTTCTCCACGTTTTTATTTCAGCCATAAACATGACAGCTGCTGTTCTGCCATCTATTTGTGCCTGAGCTGCTGCTGCTGCTGCTTTTTGATTGAGATTTGCCTATGCATTTATTGTACACAGTCCATCCAGAGCACTCATAATCTGCTCCAGACGTTTCCATCACTCCAGAACACGCCGCAGGACGAGAACGCTGCCGTGAAGACGCTCGACTTGCGTACGGATCTGCACGGTTCACAATACGTCAGGTGTCTGTTTTGATTGTATAATCCCGCTTACCCTACCTCGGGGTATCTCTGCTCAAGAAGCCAAGCTGTAAGCTCTTACTAAACCACCCAAGAACTGTTCCTGTTCCTACAGGTGTCTACCCTAAGGTGGTACAAAAGCAGTACACAAAAGGCTGAGGCTTTGAGGAGTAAAGACGGGCAGAGGATCTCCAGTTGATCAACAAAGGTGTAAGAAAATGATTGAAATGTTTAAAAACAATGTTCCTCAAAGGAAGGTTGGAAGGGATTTCCATATTTCTTGCTCTGTGGTTCATAATATAATTAAACAATTCAAGGAATCTGAAGAGGCGTGATCTCCGCTCCCTCAGACGGCACTGCATCAAGAACCATCACTCATCAATATTCGATAGAACCACATGGACAAGATATTACTTTCTCAAACCTTTATCAAGCTCTACAATACAGAGCAACATTCACAAATGCCACTTTAAACATTACTGTGCTAAAACAAGCCTCATGTTAACCATGTCTAGAAGCAGCGTCAACTTCTCTGGGCTGGGAGACATCTGGGATGGACCATCACACAGTGGAAAGGGGGAATGTCTGGGTCCAAAAGCCAGGCGCTGTTGTGGTATGGGGTCGGTCAGGGCCCTTGCTAAAGGTCATTTAGACTTCGGTGATGCAGCATTAATGCAGAAAAGTCCGATTTTAGAGCAACATAAGCTGCCTTCAAGGCAGACAATGCAAAACCACATGCTGGACTCATTACAAAGAAGAGGGTATGGGTACTGCACTGGCCCGTCTGCAGTCCTGTACCGTCCCCTATAGAGAATGGATGGAGGATGGGTAACCTCGGTGCCAAAACAAGCGCCGTGAGATGGACCAGCGACCTTAAAAAGTGAAAAATGCCTTACTGTCGCATTCTTTGGAATGTTATTTGAGCATTCATGCCTCATTGGCTACCACTGTGGATCTTAGAGTACACAACAATATTGACATCAAATCTATAAATGTCACAGGGGGCACAAGATCAATGTTTCTCCTCCACGGCATTTGTGTCAGGCGTCCATTTACCTACCGCTCTAAAATATTGATGGGAATGAGCAAAAGAAAATCATGTAAAAAAAAAAGTCACTGCACTAAGCACACTTGAGGTTTGTATTTTCAAATCTGGAACCCTGTAGCCCCCAAAAAACCCTGCAGTTCAGGCTCATTGTCCACGCCGTTTTATAAGGAGGAAGAGGAGGAGGAGGGGGATCGAGCTCAGCGTGATTGACCTGAAGCGATGTTCACGTGGTGCCGGGCTATTTTTACCTCGTGCTTAATACCCTCGTGTTTTCTACTCAGCTGGACGTAAATGCATGCTCAGACATAAATAGCACGCTCGACACCTGCCTGCAACACCTGCCGTTTCATTAAACGTTAATAGGCGAAGTGGAAATGAGTGCAGAAAAGTGAGTAGGCTATTAACGGCTCGTAACTGCGGTCTGATCTGCGTCCGGGTCTTAATGGACAAACGCATTTCGACTGAACTGATTATAATAAAAGTGATACTGAAGTAGTAGTTTACTGTAAGTTACTGCAATAAAAATAATAATAGTATTAATAATAATAATAATAATAACAACAACAACAACAACAACACTAATAATAATAATAATAAATCATAATAAATATTCAATACTCAATTTTTCCAATAGATCAAAGTTAAATATGTATTTATTTATTTACTTATTTATTTATTTATTTAATCAGTAATAATAATAATAATAATAATAATAATAATAATAATAATAAATCATAATAATAATAATAAATATTCAAAACTCATTTTTTCACCAATAGATCAATGTTAAATATGTATTTATTTATTTATTTATTTAATCAGTAATAATAATAATAATAATAATAATAATAATAATACTGAAAATAAAGAAAATAAACCACTAAGTGATAGTAAACTACTAAGTAGTAATTTACTGAAAAAAGAAAATTAATAATAATAATAATAATAATTATAAATACTCATTTTTTCACCAATAGATCAATGTTAAATATGTATTTATTAATTTATTTATTTAATCAGTAATAATAATAATAATAATAATAATTATAATAATAATAATACTGAAAATAAAGAAAATAAACCACTAAGTGGTAGTAAACTACTAAGTAGTAATTTACTGAAAAAAGGAAATTAATAATAATAATAATAATAATAATAATAATAATAATAAATAAAACATTTTTCAAGTATTTGAAGTATTAAATATTTATTTATTTATTTATTTATTTATTTACTTACTTACTTAGTAATAATAATAATTATAATAAAAATAATACTGAAGCAGTAGTTTACTGAAATTAAACTAAGTAGTAGTAGTAGTAGTAATAATAATAATAATAATAATAATAATAATAATAAGTTTTTTCATCAATAGATCAAATGTTAAAATATTAATTTATTTATTTGTTTAATTAGTAAAATAAATATTGTTTGCACAGTAATGTTTTAAGTGGCATTTGTGAATGCAACTTTGTATTGTAGTTTGATAAAGTAATCCCTTGCCCGTGTGGTTCTACCAGCTACTGATGAATGACGGTTGTTTTACAATTGTTTAACACTTTATTCTCTCACGCACTCGTCGACATCTTCTTCCCATCTTTGCTCCTCAATGAGTTTTTTCCCTCATTACTAGCCCTAAATTGCTCCGTCCCAACTTTTTTTTAATATCTCACAGGTCTGAAGTGCAAGAACGTAGGAACGAGTGGATGTTTGCTCTGCGGAGCGACGCCCGTCTGTGGGAGTTTCATAAATACCTGATGCTTCAGCTTGTAGGCGAGGAGTCAATCTACCACAGGCTGTTTCGGGAGCCTGTAACTATAGCAACACTTTATTCGTCCACCTCGCGCCGGGGCCAAGTTCCTCCTACTGATTACCACCCGAGGCTCCCGTAGCCCATCATCTGACTGGAATGACACTAGAGCGGCCTGGATTAATCAATTAAAATGTTTTCGAGCCGTCCGAACCTGTGGAGATCCGCCTCAGAGGACGGGGCAGCAAATAGCACAAACAGAGCTGCTCTGATCGAGATTCGAATCAAATAAATGTCAGAACTAACTAAAGAAGCAGCCACGGGACTGTACAGATTACAGAACAATCAAAACACCAAAGAAATATCAACGATGAATTAATTCCAAAGTGAAAGCACACTGGCTTGATCTGGACTTAATCAAACGTCTGGGCTTCAGACCCTTTCGGATGCACTGAGAGGAATGCTAAACAGCCTTTCAGATGCACAGCAACAAGCCACGGCACATACTTCCCACTGACCAACGCTGAATTCGAGATAAAGTCCTTGCATTTCAGCGAGACAGCAAATACATATATATGGCAGAGGGTTTTGACCGTTAAAGCATCTGCATCTGCTCTGGTGCCGAGATTAAAGATGAAACATCTGACATTTCAGGTGCTCAATATTCCTCCGACGCCGCCGCCGTGCCTCCAAAACCCGATCCATCGCGGCGTTTAATGTGGAAATGATACAGCACATCAGAGCCCACTAATGACTTCCCTCTCTGCTCACTTCAGCATTTCTGAGATCTTCTGACAGCCACAGGACCTCCTTTTCAGACAAATTGATCATACAAGATAAAATATTCCGCTGCTTATTTAAATTTCCTCTGTCGCACGTACACGCTCGCCGGCCATGTTGTTTACGCCAAATCCTGACTCGACCAATCTAACGTAGTTATCGTTAAAAAACATTCCACCTGCCGCCGCGGTCGCTCCTCTAAATAACTGTACCGAACACAAGCTCGCTAGGAAAGCAGAGAAATTCCAATTCAATTCAATTCTAAATCAGTCATTCATATCAGAGCGGAGTTCATCTCCAAAATCTGCCTCCAGTCCGAAAGTTCGTGCCAGCACCCTCATTACTTTAAGCTCCGCGAGCTAAAGGATCAATGCTTATATATTAGCATAAGTGCACATTTGGATATGCCGTCGGCAAAACCTTGGCAGCGCCGACGACAAAACAAACTCGTTCTCAAAGTTCGAAGGAACGTCTCAGGCCTGCAGTTCTGCTATCCGTCATTTTTTTATCTTTGGTTCGGGATTGTGGGTTCTATCAGCTCTGGAAGCGAGGTCGGTGTTAGCATTAGCTAAGACGCTGTGACGTCAGAGAGCTGGACCGAGACACACAGTCAACAAACAAGTAGAGATTTTATGGAATAAGCATAAAAAGCCTACCAATGAAATGATTTGCAGATTATAAAGGCGGCACAGGGAGTGTGTGAGTTGGTGAAGGATGGATTTTGTCTAAGCTTCCTGTCTTGTACCCTGTGCTGCCAGTTAGGCCCCCTTGACTCTGAATTGGATTAAATGCTTATGAAAATGAATGAATGAATGACTCTAAATTATAAATGTATTGAAAATGAGAGTCCTGTGTATGTATGTGTGTGACTGGTTCTACATGACAGGACAAAAAAAGTACAATAAAAAAAAATAATAATAAAATAAAATAAAATAATAATAATAAATAATAATAATAATAATAAATAAACAATAATAATAATAACAATAATAATAATAATGATAATAATAATAATAATAATAGCAATACTACTACTACTACTACTACTACTAATAATAATAATAGCAATACTACTACTACTACTAATAATAATGATAATAATAATAATAACAACAATAATAATACTTGTTGTTATTATTATTATTATCATTATTATTATTATTATTATTATTATTATTACTATAAATAAATAATAAATAAAGAAAATATTTTTTCACCAATAAATAAATGTTATTAACTTTTTTTACTGAATACAATGAAACAGAATAATATATACTGTGTTACATTACATCATACTGTTGATTATTCATTATTGATTTTCTTTTCTGATGGGATTTTTTATGGCGGACTAAATGGTTATGAAAATGAATGAATGGATGTAAATTATAAATTAACTGAAATTTTGAGTAATGTGTGAGTGCAGTTGGTTCTAAGTGACAGGAAAAATAATAATAATGAAAATAATAATAATACTAAAAAAAAATAAATAATAAAAAAAAATCATCATCATCATCATCATCATCATAAACAATAATAAATAAAATATTTTTTCACCAATAGATCAATGTTAAGTATTTATTTATTTATTTATTTTTACTGAATAAAATTAAATAGAAAAATGCATACCATCTTCCATCAGGTTCTATGACTGAATTTTTTCTTCCTTGGTGGTAATTTTTACTACAATAAATAATTAGGTAATAAATAAATAAATAAGTGTATTTTATTATATTTCATATGACTGAGGAGTTGAGCTCAGTATAGTGATTAATAATAGATCAGCAGTTATAATAAGGATCTAGGGTTAGATTCTCTTGAGCTCAGCGTTAATTGTTTCATTTAGAGCTGCTTTGTATGATATTGATTTTTTTAGATGAATGATCCGGTCCATATTTTTCGGTTTCTCAGGAGAACCGCTGGATCTTCTTAAATAACAGAACTGACTCTGAACAGAGACATATGCACGGCTGGATTTGAACAGACTGAACGTAGAGCTGTGATCCTCGTGGATCCACGTGTTCTGAAGATCATGTCTGGTATCGAACCGTAGCGTAGCCTTCTGCGCTGAGTGGCACTCCGTCCTGCTGGTACGATTGATCCGGCACTTTATTTTACACAACCACGGAGCCATTTCATTTCCATTCAGCTGTGTTTGCTTTGCCGGGGAGCCATGGCAACGTTTCATGTATCCAAGAGAATTTGAGGATTCTCTACTCTGCTGCGCAAATCATCCAAGAACATGAAAGCAGGACGATCTGAGAAGTGACTTCTCATAGGGATTACGGCTAAACGTCTTCAAGATCCTGCTTCAGAACCGATTGAGGTACATGTACTGGGCAGATTTGGTTGCTGAATCTGTTTTACATCAACGAATCCCTCGCTGAAACTCTCGTTATCGTTTAAGTATCCACGACGGAGTCATAGTCACAAACTGCTCAGGAACTAGCAGCACATTACCTGCTCTACGTGGGACAGTAACATACTGGAGCGCACATCGCTCCGTTTCCCATGCTGCCTCGGGTTTCTGTAATCATCTCCTCATGTTCTTCCATTCTCACACATGATCCCACACAGCTAAGCGACGTCTAACAACCAACGTACGATCACTTTAACAACGAGGTCTTAAATATCATAATACTTCATACTAGGCAAAAAAATCTGTCTGTAAACAGGCCTAAAAACACTGTTGCAAAGATAACGTCAGGCCAACGTCCATTTCCTTTAACGTAACTACATATTCTGTTTTCTCTCCCAGCTCGTGTTCCAGTAGCAGCTCCAGTCCACACACTAAGATGTTGTTCTGCTTCAGCTCCAGCCAAGCCGTTCTTCAATCACTTTCATACGCACCGCTACCCAGACCACAGAGGGCAGTAATGTCCTACCTCCTCTGGTCGACTGAGGGTGCCACGCCACCAAATCTTTCTAGCCGAAGATGTAAGATCCTAAATTTGTACGTCCTTCTAAATGAAACAACTAACCCAGAACTGGAGAAAATCTAAACGGAGATCCTAATTATAACTACTGATCTATTATTAATCACTATACTGAGCTCAACTCCTCAGTCATATGAAATATATTAAAAAACGCACTTATTTACTTATTCATATATCTATCTATTTATTTATTTATTACTTACTTATTTATTACAATAAAAATTCCCATCATAAAAGAAAAAAAAAAATCAGCAGTAGGATCTGATGTAGCACAGCATGAATTTTTCTATATAATTTTACTCAGTAAAAAAAGAATAAATAAATATATAAATACTTAACATTGGAAAAAATATTTTAAAAACATTTTATTTATTATAATTTATTATTATTATTATTATTATTATCATTTCAGAATAATAATAATAATAATAACAACAATAATAATAATAATAATAATAATAACTATTATTATTTTTATTATTATTGTTGTTGTTGTTGTTGTTGTTATTATTATTATTATTATTATTATTATTATTATTATTATTTCAGTATTATTATTTTATTTATTTTTTAATGTAATTAATTAATTATTTATTATTATTTTACTCTTCATAATATTTCATTCTCTAAAATGTTTTTAAACATGTTCTCTCTGTTCATATTTATTTAGCTTCTGTTTATTTAAACTGTTACTATAATTTTAGTAATTAGATAACTTAGTTTCATTCTTATGTAGCCTATATGACCTAAGGTGCCCAAGCAGGTCGGGTACCGTTTTGAAACTTGGTCCTAATAAGGTTTTTTCCTTATAACCTTTAGGGATTTTCCTTGCCACTGTCGCCCTAGGCTTGCTCAGTTTGGGATTGGGCTTAGACATTAGAAGATGATCTAAAATTGCAAAGCTGCTTAGAGACAATGCTCCGTTGTAAAAAGTGCTAGAAATAAATTTGACTTCGACTATTAGCTCCCACCACCACAAATGGGATAAATACTGGAAAAACATTCTGAATTATCCAAGTAAATTGCGGATTAAAATATCCGCGTGAACGGCATCGGTGCTAAAACACACAGAAAACACACAGGGTCTGTTTCAGCTTCAAAACGAACTATACTGTGATGCAAAACATTTCTCCCAAACCGTAAACACCCAATTCTCCAGCGACCACCTTCAGGGGGAAATAACTATGAGCGCCCGCTCGCCGTAACGCATCCATTAGCAGGTCCGCGATAAAAACGGACGGCCGGCAATACTCAAAATTATGCCCGACACGCATCGAAAAAACAAAAATCCATTCCGCAAATTGTACACTCAGGTCCCGGACGCATTTACCACGGCGCTAATAGAAACATTTTTTATTTCCTGAATGATGTCGCCGTCTGGTTATTTAATGGCAGAATGAAGAACCTGACATTTATGATCCCTCTCTACAGCCGCAGGGTTCAATAATGGGGCCGAGCGACATAAATAACGTCCATTTCACCCGAACTCATCACCGCGGAACCGAACGCTAGCAAACGGGCCAAACCTCAACCGTCCAGTTCGATGATTATTTACTGGAGTTCGGAGCATTACTGCATTATAACAGATGGATCCACTACTGAAATATTAAAGTTTTATTCATTTTTAATACGATAAACAACATTTTTTTATGATTGTACTGTTATGCTACTGCAGTAATGATATATACATTAATAAGACAACTGAGAATGATTGAAACGGCGATAAGAAGCCCGGTCGGGATGAACCAGTCTCAAAATTCTAACAAAAAAGGCTAAAAACCTCCGGCCTGTTTTACATCTAAAAATAGTAGTCCTGTTACACCGAGAGTAAATAAATAAACCGAAGAAAACACAAACGACTTATTTTTCTTGGAAAGAATGCAGCTCGAACGTTCTCCAAAACCTTAGGGGTTTGGTTGGCAGAACTGCCGAGTTCTCGAGCTGAAAATCCTCTCTCAATTCATCCTTTCGACTCCTGGGAATAATAGAGACACGACCTGGGTGGCTCCAACAAAGCCGAACAACAATGTGCCCTGAATGGAAATCTGTTCCATACTGGGATGCAGGTTGATTATTTTCCCTCAGCTCCCTGGCAGAAGGTTCATCGGTGACGTACTGAATCTGTTACGAGCCTCAAGGATGAATCGCAAAACTCAACGTGGAAATATTGCTCAAAAACATGGGCTGATTAAAACACGAGGATTTTACCATTTATAATTAACATACCTCACACTCTGAATATTAAATAAAGCACTGGCGTTGTGGTGTACACTTTTTAACAGCCATGGCTGACCTTTAAGAACCTAAAAGTCAATCTGTGGTCTTATAAAATAAACAGGATCGGGGGAAAGATCATGAATTAACTTTAATAATTTGGCTCGTCAAAGCCAGCTAATAATTGATAACTGGTTGCTCGGCAGTTGCTATGTGATTGCTAAGTGGTTGCTAGGCAGTTGCTATGTCGTTAACTGTGATAAAAGTCATTTAAATATCTAGGTAGTCATGCCTAATATATGTCATTAACTGTACAGATATTTATGGTTAAAGAGCACACAGATGTCTAGATATACAGTATATGGCTTTGGATCAGTAGCTGTCCCAATATTTATGGCTCTATGGTAATACCATGGTTAACTGTAGAGAAAAGGACCTGGGAGAAAGGTGATAGTTAAAATTTGAATGTCACAATCACCCAAACGCTGATGGGAAAAAAAATGCGGTTCAAACAAAGTTTCAATGGTTTAGACTGGCAGTTCGGTTCCAGTAAAGGACGAACAGTAATGGTGATGTGTTTGGGAAATGTCCTTGTCTGGTTCACAAAAGGAGCTGGTTAGATTAGAACCAGATGGGAGAACCTGTCTGGGGTCCTGACCTCAAACCCCATCCTAGAGGTTTGGCATGTCCTGGCCCAATCGTGAGCCAGAACTTCAGTGGCAGTGCCAAGTTTACTAAGGTTTTTGTTTTTTGTAGAGTCTTGCAGAAGCAAGCGAGGTTTTATCTGCATTTGAAGCGCATGTGGATGTGAGAAACGTGAGAAAGCCACTGTTAGAAACATAATTAAGCCATCAATCAGCATTAGTGCACCACCAAAATGACGGAAATCAAGTGCCATCAGATGTTCGGTGTGACAAATCAAAGGCTCACCTTCCCCGGAGAACATCTCTAACGCCGGGCTAAATGGCGTCTGACTGACAAACGACGGCGTGTGCAGAATTAAGGCAAGGCATCATGGGAAAACTGTCAGGCTCGAGGAAATGTAGGGCTTATGACGCTTTGCGTTGCGCATATAAAACGCCTCGTATGTGGCTTGAGACGATCGGACGGACGGCTTCATGCTCGCCGTGGACCAAACCAACATTTGCTGTTCAGTAAAATAAAAGTTTGGGTGGCTTAAGCCTGAAAGAAGTTTTTCTTTTATGCTCCTCAGTGTGCAGTAACATTTATAGTAAGAAGGTCATAGCTAAAAGGGTTCTGACAGACAACGTTCCCAGCAGGTCGCATTCATGCTCTGACTTGTCTAGACTTTTCCCCTTGGTCTTGGGTAACAAGAATGGACTTTTATTTATTTATTTTTCAGCTAAACTCTCTAAAAACTCCCTGCTTTTTCTTTCTTTAATTTCCCTTGTCTTAATGCGTCGGAGTTTTCGCCGTGTCTGTCTCACATCGTCAACTTAATAAGCCAAAGACATGAGCGAAGATCAGTGCAGGAAGCTCTAGTTTCTGTTTTTTAGATAGCTAATATCCATGTTTTAGTTGCTTGTCTTATAAGCTCTTATCAGCTGTTCTGCCCGACGACCGAGCTCTGATTGGTCAGCCTGATATTAACCATGCAGAAATTAGAAGAGGCTCTGACTAAACATCTAATCAGCCAATCACACGGCAGCGACCCGGAGCATTTAGGCATGTAGACGTGATCAAGTTCAAACCGAGCATCAGAATGGGAAAGAAAGGCGAATCAAGAAAGGTGACTTTGAACGTGTCACGGTTGTTGTTGCTTTTATTTCAGATACGGCTGATCTACTGGGATTTTCACACACAGCGCCATCTGTAGGGTATACACACAACGGTCCGAAAAAGAGAAACTATCCAGTGAGGCCAGTTCTCTGGGCGAAAATGCCTTTTTGATTCCAGACTGGTCTGTGCTGACAGAAACATAACAGTAACTCAAATATCCCCTCGTTACCACCGAGGTTTGCAGACGAGAAGATAGTTTCTATTCTGTTTAACTCCTCGATTGAATGAAAAGCCGCTGGACGAGGAACTGTGCGTGGGAGAACCGAGTTCCCTCCCTGGTAGATCAAAGTTGATGCAACAGAAAACGTTTGATATGGATGACTATTTTCTCCTGCGTTCTGCTGAGGCTGGGAGTTTGTTTTTCTGCAGAAGAGGACAGGAGGGAATTCGCCTCCGAGGAGGAGACTCGGCTGAGCGATCCTCGTTTTTTCTTCTCTTTAGCGGAGGGGAGAGAGAAAATATTAATAAAAGGAGAAAAAAACAAACTTATATGGAAGCTCTCATCCTAAAAATACAGAAGTCCATTAAGACCAATGTTCCTCTGCGGCTCATCGGGAAGAAAATAGTAAGATGTTCAAGTGGAGAGAAAAAACTTGCTTGGAGACCGGAAATATAAACATATAAAGATCGACGTGTGTTGGATTGACTGTGGCCTTCTTTAGTCATTGACAAGCTGTGGAGGAAAATGTGGCTTGAACTTTATTCAAGACTCAAGTTTATGGCCCCAAAAAGTCTAGAATCTCAGGTAGCACTTGGTGAGGAAAGTATTGGGATACAACATCACATCTCTAGCTTTTATGGTGTCCCAATCTAAACCCATAGGCGTAAATATGGAGTCGCTCCCCCTTTGTGCCTCTAACAGCTTCCACTTTTCTGGCAAGAGTAGCCTTCTAAAAGATTTTGGACCGTGGGGATTCATGCAGAAGAGCGTTTGTGAGGCTGATATTGCTCTCCACTGTAGTTCACCCCAACGGTGTTTGATAGGGTTGAGGTCAGGGCTCCAAGCAACCTGTTTACGTTTATTCATTTATTTAATGTCGCTATCAGCATCGGTGGCCATGTTCAGCGACACACACAAGGTTACATCCATACACAAGGTTATCTCAAGGCAAAGTCACTCATGCACTCAAGTCAATGCCAACTTAGTGTAGTCAATTAACCTAACATGCATGTCTTTGGACTGTGGGAGGAAACCGGAGTACCCGGAGTAAACCCACGCGGACACGGGGAGGACATGCAGACTCCCCATGCAACCCAGCCGTGTCTTTATCGACCTTGCTTTGTGCACTTGGGCAGGACCTTCCCCAAACTGTTCCCACAAAGCTGGAAGCATATCCAAAATGTCTTGAGAAAAGGCCATGAGAACCATGTTAGGGTCCCAGTCCCCTGACTTAAAACCCCACTGGACTCCGCAGCATCTTATAAACAGTATTTAAAAGTGCAATTTCGATAATTGGCCCAATTTACTTGCAGAGCGCAAGGGAATGTTGTGTGCTGTTTGTAATTGCGGTGCACTCTGGGACACAGAGCAACCTAATTATCGTCCCTTCAGATGTAATTTCATGTTTTACGATCAATTTCCCTCCATAATCAAGAGCTACATATATCACCGAAAAGGCTTTGTTAGGGCTTCTTCTTCGTAGTTAACTCTTTGCTTGATTATGTAATGCAAAGGGGTTTTTTCGTCATGTTCAAAGACCATAAAAATGAAGACATGATCGTATAATAAGCATGTTTACTTTAGCAGCACATCTCACACAGCTGTCACTGGACTATGGGTGGAAAATGCAGAGCGTTTCATTTGATCTGATCAACGTGAGGTCCTATAATGTCCAGCTTTGTTTTTCGCATCTTGAGTGGGACAGTAATCTGATGCCTGCCTTCTTTTTTGGTTGGACAAAGCAAGAGATGATTCCTTCATGACAAGCTACTACTTGACAATTTAGTAACTCACAAGAAAAGAGAGAGATTTCATTTCAGACCCAGTTTATACAGACTGAAATGGAATTTTTCGATAGGTGAGGAAACGACTTTCTGTCAGTTCGCTGCTCTTTAGACATATTTCTCCTCCTGACATATTTCTTCAAGCTTATTTATATCCTCTGAAAGAGCTACAGGGCTCCTGCCAGCGCAGAGGCTCTCCGAATTAAATTCTGTCCATAACGCGTTACGTGGAATTTCCCGCCGTAATAGACGGCTCGTCCCATTGATTTAACGCTCCGTCATCGCCGCCTGTCTCGGCGCACAAAAGAGGCTGCTCCCTCGGCTGGAGATCGAAACGTCTGCGTCAAATATAAAACCCGAGCCCGAGTCGGCGTGGGCGGCTTCTTAAAAGACGTGTGCGACTGAGAGGAGACAAAGCGTTCTCCAGAACGTGGGATCGGGGATCCGCGGCGGCGTCGCTCGGGATGGAGGTGTCACTCAGGATCAACAGGATACGTTTCAACCGTTTCCAACATGCTGGATGTCATTTAGGTTCATTTAAATCAGTCAGGAGGTGAGTGACCTTTTTGAGTGGATATAAATAAGACAGGTGAGTCCATCGAGCCCTGAAGCTCGATAACTTTGTGGACAAGGTGCTCAGGATGTTTAAAATCAGAAAAACCAAAACACCAGCTGGGAGCATGGAGGTGGCAGCATCACGATCCGGTTGTATCAAACCGTACAAAGAAATTTGAGAGGAGATGGTCACCAAGGCTTAATGCAGCCAAGTCCAGGAGTTTGAGATATTTTTGGCCAAGATTGGTCAGCGGCTAAAAAGAACACTGACGATCCTAAAAGTTTGTTCTTGACCCGAATGTAAGACCATAAAGTAGATGCTGCACTCTGTGGATATCGTCAAGGGTTTGCTTTTGTTTCTCTTTTGTTTCTCTTCCATTCACAGAGCTGCGAGTGCCCAAAACAGACTGAGATACAGCTCTGTCTGTGTTTGGCTTAGAACACAGTTCATACAGCAAGAGGGTCAGTAAAGGGACACACACACACACACACACACACACACACACACTCAGCCTTGCAGGGACATGGTCCTGCCTGTCAAAGGATATCATCAGGGGAAGACAGAGCAGGAAGAGAGCAGATACTCAAGCATGGATGTCAAAGTCAGAGTCGAATTTATTTCTTTTTACAAGTCCAGCATCGTCTCAAAGCAGCTTTAGAAACACCGAAGCCCCAAGCCCTAATCGAACAAGCCTGGGGCAACAGTGGCAAGGAGAAAATTCCCAAAATGGTATAAGAATGAAATCTTGTGAGGACCAAGACCAAAAACAATCCCTAACTGCTCCGGCCTCCAAGATGTTTTAAGTGAGAATTCCACTAAACTATCTACTTATTACATTTAGAGTATTGGTTTACATGACCATTAACTCAATAATAATATAAAAATAGACAATATATATAATAAATAAATGAAAGAGAATACAATATTACATTATATATCATATCAATATTATATAATTATATTCTAACACATTTTAAGGATACAAAGTATGGACTAATTATCGTTAGTGACAGAATCGCAGGAAATAGGGATATCCTTTGCATTTTTTTTTGTCAATATCACCCACCCATACTTGCAACGTCATTTTATTTGTAGGGTATCCTACGCAAGAACGATGGAATAATCACAGTTTTTGCTTTGCAGTCATTTGCTTAATAGCTCAATTTCAAGTCTTATCAAGCGTACCTCATACAAATTAAATTAAAATACTGTAGTGAATATTTTTCCTAATTACATAGAGCATAAAATTTCAGAACTGCTCAATACCGAGAAAACAAGTACTGAAGCACCTCTCAAACATACAACAAGACTAACAACGGAAAAGAGCCAAAAGGGAGTGCTTACAGGATTAAAAGAAAACATGGCTCCAAGTGAGAGATGTATAGAGAATGGAAAGGATGAAAAACTCTTTGAAGAAGGAAACCCAACACAGGTTGTGGCAAAAGATGGTTTTGACTAAAATCTGCTTCAAGTCGAACTTCATGACAGGTTCATACTCATTCTGTCCTGTTTTCCCGTGCTGTAATAAACTCAGGTTCACACTGTACTCCTAGTTCCCTGTACTTTATCTTTGGGGTTGATAGTGATAGATGGCGGACGGTGAAGAGACTTTCCGTGCAGCGGCGTTCTCCGCGAAGAAACTAATGGTCGACATATATAACGCCGCTCTGTCCTAGCCGAGCCAATCTATTTAACAAATGAACAGTATGTTAATGTGATCCGCAGCATAGTTCGTCCGTCTGGGAGACGAGAGCGAGGGGGAAAAGGGAACGGCATCATTAGTCCTCCCAGGCAGACCGAGCTGACGTGGGGAGGGGAAAAAAAAACAAAAAAACGAGTGAGCGATGGAATAATCGATTAGATTTGTGATTGATTGTGGAGCCATGCCCGGTGTTATTCTAAAAATAAAGTTATGCGGCTGCAGAAGTATTTGATTTAAATGGAATAAAACATCAGGACGCCTAGTAGCTTGAATAAAATGCAGGCGTTTGAACTCGGCATGAATAAAAAAACAGCGGATAATTCCACCAGGGTGTTTTCTTCAGTCAGGCATCCGCAATATTCCCCCTCTGTCAATTCAAACCAATCTGTAGAGAATACTGTGAAGCCTAAACAAGAACCATCATTCATCAACAGCTGATAGAACCACACACCCTTATCAAGCACTACAATAAGGAGTTACGTTCACAAATGCCACTTAAAACATTATCGTGCAAAAAACAAGCCCAGAATCGGAGTCGCCTTCTCTGGGCTCGGAGGCATCTGGGATGGACCATCACACAGTTAATAAGAACAATATTCCAGAGTACGGGCTCATGTCCAAACAAATACAAAGGTATTAATCTGATGCACAATCTGCACCGTTCGACTATTCTAACGAGAACAAGCCCTGGAGATGTAACTCTCGAGCTAAAGATGTTAAGATTGGTTTTCTTTCCTAAACTGTCAGCATTTTTCCAACATCCTGATCCTTCTAACATTAAAACACAACCATTACGTATCGAATCTACTATCCTGCTATCCCGCTATAAACACCAGCTTTTTATGTGATACCCATATCAAACCGCTTCGACACATGCAAAGGCACCTCAGATCTGTAACCCAGAAAAGCATGAAATGGATGCTGTCACAGTGAATTATTCGCCGTTGCTCTGCTTAAGATAGGCTAATCCTGTCTCGGTGAATAATAACTATATGTAATCCTAAAACAAGATTCAGGTCAGATATGCAGAGCACGGCCGAGTTTCTGAACGAACACCAAGGACAACCTGTGTAATAATGTATTCTGACGTGTATTCTGTATACAGTATGATAGTTGTTGTCATGGAGGAATGAGAAGAAAGAAAAACCAAAATAAAATCCAGGAATAACCGGCAGATATCAGTTAAACACAGATGTTCCAGCTCGTACGTAAATATCCAGCCTAACCCAGTTCTGGTTCATTCCAGAGCTTGTCCTTACCCTATTAGAATCAGTCGGTGGTCCTGTGCAAAGCGTTTATGATAATATCTTGCCTGAGATGTGTAATAACTTAAGACAGAGTGAAAGCGGAACTAAAACCTTAATATGGTAATTATTCCTAACCATTAGCTGAGTAATTACTTGAGCTTATAAAAGATAACAAGGAAATTACATTTGTATTATCTTCAACCAATTTACTGTTATCTTCAGCCAGTAGGAACCTCAAGAACTGACAAGAACCTCACCAATCATCAAGACTATCACCAAATAACAAGAATCTAATCATCCAACAAAAAGCTCATCAACCAACAAACAAGAACCTCATCAATCAACAAGAACCACACCAACCAACCAGCAAGAACCTCACCAACTGACAAGAATCTCAAAAACCCACTGGAACCTCATCAACCATCAAGGACCTCACCCCAACTACAAGAACCTTAAAAACCCACAAAAACCTCAGGAATCAATCAACAAAACCTCACCAACAAACAAGACCCTCAGTAACCAACAAGAACCTCACCAACCATCAAGAACCTCACCAACCATCAAGAACCTCACCAACCATCAAAAACCTCACCAACCAACAAGAAGCTCACCAACAATCAAAAACTTCACCAACCATCAAGAACCTCAGCAACCATCAAGAACCTCACCAACCAACAACAATCTTACCAAACTACAAGAACCTCAAAAACCCACAAAAACCTCACAATCAACCAATAAAAATCTCACCAACCAACAAGAATCTCACCAAACTACAAGAATCTCACCAACAACCAAAAACATCATCAACCAACAAAACCTCACCAACCAACAAACAAAAACCTCAGTAACCAACAAGAACCTCACAACCATCAAAAACCTCACCAACCAACAAGAACCTCACCATCAAAAACCTCACCAACCATCAAGAACTTCACCAACCATCAAGAAGCTCAGCAACCATCAAGAACCTCACCAACCAACAACAATCTTACCAAACTACAAGAACCTCAAAAACCTCAGCAATCAACTAATAAAAATCTCACCAACCAACAAGAATCTCACCAACAACCAAGAACATCATCAACCAACAAAACCTCACCAACCATCAAGACTATTACCAAAGAAAGCAAGGATCTAATCATCCAACAAGAACCTCACCATCTGAGAAGAGCCTCACCAACCAACCAAAAATAACCTCTCCAATCAACCAAAAAGAACCTCACCAACTGACCATCAAGAACCTCATCAAGCAACAAGAACCTCACCAACCAAATAGCAAGAATCTTGGCAGTTTGATGCCACATTAATCTCAGGACCAGTAATGACATACCAGCTGAAGCCAGTCAGATCTTGAGAACAGACAGTGTTAGGATTGTACAGGCTCTACTCCTGGTCCTCTCTCTGATTGCTGCAAACACTCGGGCCTAATTTACATTCAGAGCCACCGATCCCAAATATGCGCTCCCAGGCCACTTGACTTTGAGGTCAGGAGTCCGTCCTGGGGCTTTCAGACTTGTTGAAGAAAATGTCTGTGAGCTGTAAAGCGGCTCTTAAGGGTAATTACACATTGTCTGGATTACGAGAGCTAAAGGTTACGAAGGGGATCGGATAATTTGGGCATCCAGAAAACAAACAGAGCTGAAGGTCAGGGGTTGAAGGCGAGTTTTTGGGGAGAATATCTAAAATATAAATCAGGCTGAAGTACGAGCTAGTTAATGAAAGTATGAACTTTAACTCTGCACTCCCGTGTGGAAAGAGAAGGTGTGGAAAAAGTTGCAGTTTTCAAAGATGATCGAAAAGATCAACCATCTTCTGGGACCCATCGGGTAATTCTGTATTCTAAGACAAAATACAGAGTGTTGTAACTGCTAAAAAGCATCAATGCTGCAACCAGAATCTGCAGAAGCAGCTCTAATAAATAAAGCTTTGACCCCTTTGCATCGACCGCAAATCAAATGCACGCCGAATCCAAATAGCCCTGTTGCCACGTTAACAGCTGCAAAGCCAATTCCAGAGGCACCAGAGGTGCCAAGTGTTAATTAACCCACTCAATACACAGGCACACACACAATTGTACACGGACAAGCGCGGCCCAAACCCAAACCGACACCCTGTCGGAGATGCGTGGGCATCCGTCGTGAGCGGAATAAATGAATAGCGTTTGGGCTGGGTGGGAACAATAACACGCTCGCCAGAGGTGTAAAGTGGCCACTCTAAAATGCCAAGATAACTAATGTTCTAATGTTACGTAAGGTCTTTACAGATCCAGTGCTGAGCCGGCATCTAATGGCCCTGCTACTGCGGTCCATGCTGTGTGGGAGCCACGTGTGAATTGTGTCTGAAAATTGGATTTATAAATTTATATATACGAACATGCTGTGGAATAAAATCCATGACCTCGTGCCAGCCCTAAGTGCAGGTCAGATATCAGGGGCATAGACTCTGGCTTTCAGACTTGCTCCTCATAATAGCCTGGATGGCCCTCATCAACTGTGGTTTCCAAATCTTCTGAAATAGTGACTTGGCTGACCACAATACACGTTTCCACTGTGTGATGGTCCATCCCAGATGCCTCCAAGCCCACATTTTAAGCACAAGAACATTTTAAGTGGTATTTGTGAATGTAGCTCTGTATTGTAGAGCTTGATAAAGGATTGATACAGTAATCCCTTGTCCATCATCCATCAGCTATTGATGAATGATGGCTCTTGATGCAGTGCCGTCTGAGAGATCAGAGATCACAAATCTTCAGGTTTCTCTTCAGTTTCCTTGAATTCTTTAATGACATTATGCACTGTAGAGTATGGAAATCCCTTCCAATCTTTCTGTAATGAATGCTGTTTCTAAAGATTTCAATCATTTTCTCAGAGATTTGTTGACAAACTGGAGATCCTCTGCCCATTTTTGCTCCTCCAAGACTCATCCTTTCGTAGATAGTGCTTTTGTAACATCATTATTTTGTTTTCTTACCTCATTAGTAGCCCTAAATGGCCTCCATCCCAACTTTTTGTGGAATGTGTTGCAGGCCTGAAATACAGGAATGGACCAGAAAAAAAACATGAAATATCTTGAGTGTCTTTCTCATAGAGTAAGGTCCACATTTTCGCTCTCATCAAACCATAAGATCCTTGATACCTTGTGGTTCGGGGTTAAGCTTACCTTCAAAACAGAGCCATCATACTCCCTCACTTTGGTCTTCACAAATCTCTTGGGTTAACAGGCAAAAAAAAGCTTTGTTTCCCAGACAGAACATGGGTTTATAAGTATATAGCATTAAAGAGTAGCCAGGAGAGTAGTCAGGTGGCCAGGCTGATTTACTGGTTAAATAGGTGGCATTCATAGACGTATAGTGATAGAATCCTGTGCGTTCATTATTAGAAGCGAGTCCGGTGCCCGGTCGCTGCCTGACCGGCGGCGGAACCAATTTAAAGATCATTTCCAGAACCATGTTGAACAAATGAGAGAATAATAGACTTGTTTTCAGGTAGTACACACACGATATTGGAACTGAAGCCACGTTTATTCCTGTACGAGGTACTATTTTGCAAATTGTAATAATTGTAAAAAACTTGGGGGAGGCATGAGTGTGACCATGAGCGATTATTATTAAACTGTGCTGTTATGTGCTGCTGCCTCTTTCATCTACACAATAGAACAGTTGAGTATTGAAGCTCCTGGCTTCACCACTGAGCTCTAAGCATCCTGGGAAGCAACATCAGCTCGAAAGCAGTTCCACGAGAGATTAATGAGTTCGATCTTTTACACCCGAGCAGCCTAATAATAGCCACCGTCACACCCTATGCCTTATCTGCTGCTCCGTCAACAAATATTCAGCAATCACAAACACGTAATCACACGATAAACCCTGTGTGCTACATCATTCTCTGATCTGAGCGATCCATCATAAGGTCGGACGGTCTCGGAGCTCACGTCACATGCCCTCGTCCGTAGGAGACAGCATGGCAGAACAGGCCATAATGACTGATAAAAGGCGAGGCTGGTGAGGGATCATTTGATGACACTATTCATTACCGAGTGGCTACAGCGGAGAATAGAAAGGTAACCCTTTTAAAGGTACGCCTCCTTGGGATGAAAGGACTGATTGGGTACAAAATTGGCATGATGTGAAGCAGCATCCATAAAAGTCTGAGGCTTTGAGGTGCAAAGATAGGCAGAGGAGCTCCAGTTTGTCAACAAATGTGCGAGAAAATAATTGAAAACAATGTTCCGCAAAGAAAGATTAGAAGGGATTTACATATTTCTCCCTCTACAGTGTGTAATATCGTTAGACGATTCTGAATCTGGAGGAATTTCAGCCTAGACGGCACTGCATCAAGAACCGTCTTTCATCAATAGCTGGTAGAACCACATGGACAAGGTATTCCTTTATCAAATCTTTATCAAGCTCTGCAATATGGAATTACAGTCACAAATGCCACTTAAAACGTTACTGTACAAAATACGAGCCACGTCCAGAAGCAGCGTCGACTCCTCTGGGCTCGGAGACGTTTGGCATGGACCATCACACAGCTGAAACGGGGATTGTGCCCAGATCAATTAAAAATGGATGCCAAAGACTGTTAGGTCCAAAAGCCAGGCTCTGTCATGGTAGGGGGTCGGGTCAGGGCCCTTGGTAGAGGTCATTTACACATGCAGAAAGGTACACTGAGATTTTAGAGACGTCATCTGTTCAACGAGACAATGCAAACCACATGCTGCACACATTACAAAGATCTTATTCGTATGAGATATCACTGACGCCTGAGGCATAACGAACGATGAACAGTAACGCCACCTCTCCCATGGACCAAATTCACTACCGAGCAGCTATTCTGGGATCTTAACCTGACGATGCACAGGCTGGCTGTCAATAATCGCCACTCAATAATCAAGTCGGCTCATCAGCCTTTTGAGTTCGAGTTTGGATACAGTAATTATCAGCCGGCGCTATTTACGCTTTCACGTGAGCTTGATTGTTTTAATTGAGATCTCTGCTGCAGAATGATTATCACGCCCAAACAGCGAGCTTCAACTCCCCCGACTGATTCGGCGCGTTCTTTAACCGCGAGAGGCCTGATTAGCAGTTAGCGAGGAGAGACGGAATTCTCTCGGTGATGAACAACGCCTTCAACAATCCGAACGGCGAAACACTTAGGGTAAAAAATTCATTGCCTCTGCCTACAATAAACGCTTTGTTTAAAGTGACTCGGTCCTTAATAAATCCCGATAAGTGCAGTACTTATTTATATGCTAATTCTCAAAGGCAACGCGTCAGACGCCGCAAAGAGGGGAGGAGAATCCCAAGTGGCGCAGCCTCCGGCTCTTATAGTCGGTCATAGGGCTGCAGCACAGAGTGATTAAGTTAAACAGGGCGTGGACGGATGCATTTCTGTCCTGAGCGAAACCAATGGTTCCCATCAGAGTGGAAATGCTGGAGATCCCTCATAATAAGAACTACAAACAGCTCACGTTTCAGAAGCGTTCACTCACATGGCTGCGGATCGGGTGAAGATCAGCACACTTACCTGTGGAGAGAAAGAGGCTACAGTTAAAACACAGACCAAGAACTTACAGAACACAGAAATGGAACACATGCACTTTAACACATGTACTTTAAGACCTGGGAGGATAATCATATCAATTTCCACCTGTTCATACTTCAACTTCTGTTTATCTAGTTGAAAAACCTGACTTCTGATCCTTAACAAATCCCCAATTCTGCTAAAGATCCCCAGAGTCCAATTTGGAAGTCTGCGTGAGAACTGGGACTGTGGTAGACTAGTGGTTAAGATGCTGGACTCTGGACCAGAAGGTCCAGGGTTCAAATCCCACCTCAGCCAAGCTGCCGCTGTTGGGTCCTTGAGCAAAACCCTTAACCCACAATTGCTTGGATTGTAAGATTGTACCCATTGTAAGTCGCTCTGGATAAGGGCGTCTGCTAAATGCTATAAATGTAAATGTAAATGAGACAAATTTTTGAATCCCGCTGTATCCTGTCAAAAATCGGCAGCATTTGTTACCCAAATAAATAATTTCCTTCTGAAATAATACAGCTAGTGGATAATACAGCAGGATGTGTGTTTTAATAAACACAAACCAAGAATAAAACCGTAGAACGTCTATTTCGGCAGGCTGCGCTTTGCTGCTGTCAAATAAACACACAACTACATATAAAAAAGATGCAGTGGGCTAAATTAACCAGAAAATTACAAATAAAGACGCAGCACGATTTAGCAAGTACCTATTAATAAAGCAGTATATTGAACAAAAAATGAAATGACAATCATTCAATAATCAAATCAGCACGAACGTTACGCCATAATTTCTCCAGCTCGTGCTGTTCGTGAGATTGAACTGTCTCAGGATGCGTTCATTACTTTCTGATTGATTGTTTAGCTGTTTTCCTGTACGTTAATTACGAAGGTTAATTACTGCGTGATTTTCATTTTATATAGATGCTCCTGCACATCATTTTCTTGTACAGTATAACCAGATCTCTCCACCTGTGATGGCAGAACGGATTTCCCTCCACGCACTTTACCTCGAAAAGCCGCCAACCTCACCTCTTGCTCTTGCTAAGCTTAAAATGAGACAAATGCATTGCTGGTAATTAAATTCTACCCCTTTAATCCAATTTAACTTTGAATCCTAATTTGAACTTGTCCAGCCCCAGTCTGTGATCAGAGGTTATATAAGGTGGAGACTGGGTACTGGTTGAAATATGAATGGGACTGTAGTACTGAAGCTCTGCCCCCTCATTAGAAAAGAACAATCAGCATATTAGTCTCAGCCCCTTTGTAGTGGCGGGACGCGCATGCGCAGTAGCCAAAATAACCTTAATGAAACATATTTTTCTGTGTAATTTGAACCCAACAACACAAGAACTTTGATATAATTTTTGTCAGATTATAACGGCAATTCTAAATAACCAATCAAAGCGACAGGAGTCTGGTCTTGTAGGGCTGGAAATAATGGCCCGGTGGCGTTCCCCTTATCTTATAACAAACTTCTCTTATAATGACTTTGCCTTTTTTCATTGCAGACTGGACCTCACAGGAACAATCATCAATCACGGACTATTTTGAGTTAATAAACAGAAACTGTACGTGTTTATGTACATTATAAATGTGATCAGGTATGATGTCACGTTGGCTATTTTTCAGTCGCCAAACTCGCCTGTTGCCAAAAACCATGAAAGCCATGAAACACACGTGGGCGAGATAACGAGTTCAAACAGAGAGATTTCAACCTTTCAGAGCAGTGAAAACGTTTTTAGTCTTGCGCCATCTCAAAGAATCCCAAGTATTTTATATTGACACATCTCAGAAAGCGTCTGTCATTTAAAGCTGATTTTTTTAACACAGAGTCTCAGTTCCATGAATACACAATCTTACGTAGGTGGAGGTTGACAAAAAGATTGGCAGTAATAGTGCAGGAGCTAAGGTAGCTGAACTGACACACCAATTTACTCATCTCGTTCTGTGATGCAATCGGTAAGTAAAAAAAATAAATAAATCTACGACGGAGAGGAGACACGGGTTTAAATCGGGGATGGGAGAAAGGAAAATGGCGAGAACGTCTGCCTGGGTGATGATTCATCCATTATTAAAGCTTTGTTTAACAATGCTCGTGTTAGATAAAATAAAAAATCAGACAATACGATTGATTTCATTTAGTGATGCACGATACATCGGTGGCCGATATATTATTTGCCGATAAATTAATTTTTTTTCAGTTATCGGCATCGGTCCAATATTTGAATTTTTAATATTATAACCGATATTTATTATATATATTTACATATGAATATTTGGTTTGGCTGCTACTCATTAAGCTACATTTCTGATGTTGCTGAATGTATGGTAAGGGTTGCAGTTCTATTCTTTCTTGATTGTTCTTGTAACAATTCAAAAGTAAAAAAAATAAAAGATTCTTACCTTTTTATAGGAAGTGTATATAAAAAAAGGAATGAAACCATGTTTCCTTTGAGTGAACCGCACCTTATGTCTGATTTAACTGTCTTATTGCTTGTTATTATTTTATTGCTAACATTAACTTATGTATTTTAAATGCAAAAAGGTCAAATGACCAGTTTTTAACATTACTTTAATGTGCCACTTTAACATGCTAAAAATCTGTTATCGTATCAGTCCAAGAAATTTAATATCGGTGCATTTCTAATTTCATACAAGTTTGTTCCTATATTTGTGCATAAATGAATATAGGACTAATCTATCCAAAGTAATGTCTTATTGCGCCTCCGACTCAATCAGTATGATTACGATCGTTAGCAGGTAAGCTGATCTTCGTTAATTATTTCATTGTAATCCCCCGTCGAGTCTCCGCTCAGCCATACATCAGCATTATAGCGTTAGCGCTAACTGTAACGCCTTCTGTCAGAGTGAGAGGTAAATCACCGAGGGGAAAAACTGATTAGTTCCAAACGCCACGGCGACTCTCGCTCCATCTCTGTCCTGTTAATCACATCACTGACTAATAACTGCGCTACGAACTGCGCTACGAACCGTCAGCCACTTCGGGAAACATTCACACGTACACAGGCTGATGCGCAGATCAGGAGCCCCCCCACCTTACCCCAAAAGTCACTATGACTTGATTTGACGTTTGGGAAGAATTATTTCTCCTTTATCTCAGCCCGTTGATGGCAACGTTTATCAGCGCAGCCTCACAATAATAATGCGTTTACATTCCGGGATCCAACAACAAGTCCCCTAGATACGAACCGGTTCCATTCCGAGAGTGAGTTCATGTGAAAAAGTTTATAAGTCCAGCATATTTATGCTAAGCATCCATCTTGTGATCCTCCAACACTTGATCTCTTACTTTCATTTCAGTGTCCATTGTTATGGCTCGCTGCTTCTTATAGAGATCATCACTGATTTTAATCTTAATACCAGATATTCTGGGTTTAAAATAGCACAATAATTTCACAGAAGGAGGTACGTACTGCACATAGTCCTACCGGACTACACCACCCAGCATCCACTGCTCCTTTGTTTACGTTCTGTTCCTAATTTAGTTCACCACACCTTGAAATTACGCCACAGTTTTTTTATTTTGCACTTATTAAAATGATTTAGTTAGTCGAAGGTTCGCTAGTTGAAGGTTTGTACAGTGGGGCAAAAAAGTATTTAGTCAGCCACTGATTGTGCAAGTTCTCCTACTTAGAAAGATGAGAGAGGTCTGTAATTTTCATCATAGGTACACTTCAACTATGAGAGACAAAATGAAAAAAACATCCAGGAAATCAAATTGTAGGATTTAAAAAAAAAGTATTATAAATCATGGTGGAAAATAAGTATTTGGTCAATAACAAAAGTTCAACTCAATAGTTTGTAACATAACCTTTGTTGGCAATGACAGAGGTCAAATGTTTCCTGTAAGTCTTCACCAGGTTGGCACACACTGTAGCTGGTATTTTGGCCCATTCCTCCATGCAGATCTCCTCTAGAGCAGTGATGTTTTGGGGCAACACGGACTTTCAAATCCCTCCAAAAATTTTCTATGGGGTTGAGGTCTGGAGACTGGCTAGGTTACACTAGGACCTTGAAATGCTTTTTACGGAGCCACTCCTTCATTGCCCGAGCGGTGTGTTTGGGATCATTGTCATGCTGGAAGACCCAGCCACGTTCCATCTTCAATGCTCTCACTGATGGAAGGAGGTTTTGGCTTAAAATCTCATGATACATGGCCCCGTTCATTCTTCCCTTAACACGGATCAGTCGTCCTGTCCCCTCTGCAGAAAAACAGCCCCAAAGCATGATGTTTCCACCCCCATTGCTTCACAGTAGGTATGTGTGTTCTTGGGATGCAACTCAGCATTTCTCTTCCTCCAAACACGACAAGTTGAGTTTTTACCAAAAAGTTCTATTTGGTTTCATTCTGGACCACATGATATTTTCCCAATCCTCTTCTGGATCATCCATATGCTCTCTGCCAAAACTTCAGACGGGCCTGGACATGTACTGGCTTAAGCAGGGGGGGGCAACGCCTGGAACTGCAGGATCTGAGTCCCTTTCGGTGTAGTGTGTTACTTGATGGTAGCCTTTGTTACTTTGGTCCAGCTCTCTGCAGGTCATCATCAGGTTCCTAGAGTAGTTCTGGGATTTTTGCTCACCGTTCTCATGATCATTTAGATCCCACGGGATGAGATCTTGCATAGGGCCCCAGATCGAGGGAGATTATCAATGGTCTTGTATGTCTTCCATTTTCTTCCAATTGCTCCCACAGCTGATTTATTCACACCAACCTGCTGGCCTATTGTAGATTCACTTATAATTAGTAACTAATTAGACACAATTAGTAACTAAATATAAATAACTAAGAGCTATCGTGAATTGAAAATGAGACCCCGTTATCAAACACCTTTATTTTATCAATTACGCGTGTGAAAAGCACCACAAAAATATCTGTAAGCATCCCAGATCCCTTTGGTTTCAACTGGAGAAGATATAAAGAAAGAGATGCTCTATATGACGTATGAATACGCATGACATTAAAGATCCCTATAAGGATGTATGTTACACACCTAACAAACAACTATTTCATGTCTGAATGGCAGAAAACTAGTACGGGCCAACACTAGAGACACCTGCTGACTGAAAGGAGAATCAGAATCTCAAAAGGCAGAAAACAAAACGGTAATGTGCCTTTCGTTTTTGGGAAGCGTTGCAAGTTTTATAAAAGATCCAAAGATAAGAATGACTGTTTTGTACAGTACAGTATCATCACGTCTAAGTACTATGTCAACACCTTAAATATCCAAAATAAATATTTAACTTTCTTCCACATGAAGTACGAAACGATTACAGTTTATTACAAACACAAGAACCGTGGTAAATATTTGAGTTTTTTATCCTGATGTCAGCAGAAAGTCATCACATCGCTCTAAACTCATGATTATTCTACAGGCACGTCTCTCAAAAACCTCCCCCCTTCTTCCATTACCAAAATACCATTTACCTTCTGTTGATTTCCACATGAGATGAAGTGAGTGTGTAGCTGTGCTCACAAAATATTACACTACTTACAGAGAGAGAGAGAGAGAGAGAGAGAGAGAGAGAGAGAGAGAGAGAGAGAGAGAGAGAGAGAGCCTTACCTTATATACACTAATTTTATAATTAGTATAATACATTGACGAGTCCAGGCTTTGGGTTGTATTGTAGAATAACAATAAAATGAATTTGCACAGCTCGCGGTTAGCGTTCTCGCAGGGCTTTTATTCAGAGTGGTAAATTAGGGCTCCATTAGCTGGAGATTCCAGTGCTATTAACCTTCTAACTCATGAAATTTTGGACTCAGGTGCTTGGTATGTTCTCCCTGTGTTCACATTTTTCTTTGCTTCTACACTACCCTTAGATTTTGGTCTTGTTATTAATAATTTTGGTTTGAAGTCATTGTGTAGGTCTTTAACAGAAATTAATCTAAAATTGATACATAATTAAATATATTAACATGTTTAACAACAATATTTGTACTCATTTTTGTATATTTAATTAGAATTATATTTTTCTTGTATTTTTTGGCTTTTATTTTTATTTCACCTTTATATTTCAATCCTAAAAAAGCAGCTAAATACATAAAAAAAAAATCAAAACAGCATCTTATGAAACCGAGATAAAACCGAGAAGAAGGATGCTTGTTTTTTTCTTGGTACCAGACCATCCCTGGTCTTTTTCTCCCGTGAGGGCTGATGACTCATGATTTCATCAAGACGATTTCATCGCCCACTTTCTTATTCCTTTTGTTCCTACAGCCTGAACCTGCCAATAAAACGTCTCCCTCTGGACCGGTCTGTGTGTTTGAGAGGGTTTGTGTTGTGGCCCCGCTGTCAGAAAACCTCACCAGCGGTGACCGCGGATCATGAACATCTCAGCCGTCTCATTGTTTTCTGTCCTGCTAGGCGCTTGTCAGTAGGAGCTGGCAGGACACTGAAGACTTTTTTTTCACGCTAGTATTTCATCTTTGTAAAGAACTGCGGGCTTATTTGCTTTGTTTTGTGTTTTACAACAACACAGCCGCAAAACTGAAAAATAGCTTGATGATTTTGGCTTAATATTGATTGCTATCTGGTGCAGATTACTGAGAAATCAATATAAACAGCCTGCTGTGATAAATATGAAATACAAATAATTAAAACAGCTCAACTATTTCTAATGAGTTTGGACATTAGAAATGTGGACTGGGGATTCGTGAGCAAGAAATATGAGCAGACATGAAAAATATGGCTGTAATTAGTAAGCAAGGAATAAAATAACATTTAAAAACCTCACCATGCCTCCTTATATGCAGCCACGAGATTCAAGCTAAGACTAAACTTAACCCTCGTGCAGTTTTAGCATTCCAGTCTCTTAACCCTAACATAAAGCATCTTAACTCTATTTAAACTCCAAATTTACTTTCCATTGAAAGTAGAAGTTACAACCTGTCCTTCATTCCAACCTTCTCTCTTTAACACCTGCCATAATTATTGTCTTTATTAAAGTAGAGGCTTATTATTACTGATAAAGATCTACGCATTATTTTTAGCAAGAGATAACCTAATAAAGTAGCTCTGAATGCATTTGGTAAAAGAGAAAGGACAGCAGCTGCACCTTTATAGCGTCTGACTGCATTCCCTGTTGGTAAACAATGCTTTCAAGAAGAACCTGAAATTCTGTTTGTTTTTCATGCAGCTGTTTTTATTTTGTCTGTAGCTTCAGTCACGTGCGGGGAGATGCAGCGCATGGACAAGCACAAGAAAATTCAATCAGTAGCACACAATCTGAGGTACACATTTTATGGTGTGATTTTATAATTGCAATTGATTTTATAACTGCACAGACTTTAGGGTGATATGTTAAAAATTCCACGCTTTCTAATGCTGTTGTAAAAAAATCATTTAGGAGGTTTTTTCTGCTCATAAAAATAGCGATGGGCTAAACAGGTCATGAGTTGACCTAGAATGTCCTTGATATTTCCCTTCATAGATACAAATCCTACACACCAGCCACTTTTAGGCGTACAAGGAAAACCCGGTTCCTGCATCCAGCAAAGCATGACATTAGTGCTGTCACACGGAACTTAACGGGCGAGACCGAATGCAAACCGTGCAGGAACATGGATCATGGCTGGTCAGGTGAAACTCGGAAGGTTATGGCACATCCTTTTACTTGTACAGCTGTATCAAAGGTCAAGGTCTTAGAGCTATTCGTTCTACAAGTGAGACAAGCAGATAAAGCATACGACTTATTTTCATTAATATTATTGATCTGAGGTTCGACCGAAAGATACAGCTTACTAAAAAGAAGCAGGGTTCTTTTTAACTATTAATCATCTATAAAAAATACAAGAGCCCCAAAAGAGTGGGTGAGGCTGCACACACCAAGCCTCTGTACAGTCCTAAGAAACCTCAAAACCAAAGAGTAAAACTGGCTGAAGGCAGGAAAACATAACGCAGTGGTTCCTCGGTTCTCGACGCATTTTGACTAGAACAATTTGTCTCGGTTTTCGTGGTTTGTTTGGTACTCGGCGCATTTGCTTAAACTTGTATGAGTCAAGCCACGCAACTCGTTTCAGCACAACTTCGATTCATGATTCACGATTCAGAACACAGTGATTCAGTGTTTATTGCATTTTTCTTTGTTTTTACATCCAGCACTGTATTCTTAGTGCAAATAAGTTTCCATGGGTCCTAAAAAGGTTAGTAATAAGAGAAAACTGAAAGGAAAACAGGAACTGAATCTTCCAGAACCCAGAGTTCACCAATAGAGTAAGTGTTTTGCTTTTACTTTATTTTCAATCCATGACTCACTAAATGCCATGAGATTTTCCAACACTTTATTATAAGATAAGCTTTGTGTTAATGATTTTGGGGTAACTGTAGGTTAGTGTAAGTGTTGATGTGTAATCGGCTCCTCTATGATACAGTACAGACTATATTATCCTCATCAGTTCATGATCCATTTAACTTATAATGGATTTATTGAACATATCCCCATCATAAATCAGGGAGCTCCTGTACAGTACAACTCCATTAATGCTGATAATGCCTTATACAGGGGGATTTTCTGGGCATCTGGAGCCCATTCATTCAATTTACATTACCTTATGGGAACAGATTTGCTCGGTACTCGTCGTGTTCGGTTCTCGACGAGCCTTCTGGAACGAATTAACGACGAGAACCGAGGTACCGCTGTAATTCAATCAGCAAATCAGAAAAAGTTGGGACAGTATGGTAAATTTACATTTATTTTGACCTTTATTACCTTGACCTTAGAACCACATGGACAAGGGATTACTTCAACAAACCTTTATCAAGCACTACAATACAGAGTTACATTCACAAATGCCACTTAAAACGTTACTGTGCAAAAAAGAAGCCTTATGTTATAACCATGTCCAGAATCGACTTCTCTAAGCTCGGAGGCATGCTGCTTATTCCACAGCGAGGTCCAGATGGTTTTAGGCTCCAAGTTAAGAAGGTGAATGAATGAATCTTTACGCTGGGACCAATTCATACCCGACGCGCATCGCCGCAGGGACTGAGATCTCATTTCTCAAAAGGCACAAATGTATTCGCGTGAAGCTCTTGACTCCGGGTCAGGATTCTGTCCGCGAGTTTCTGGATGACGGCAAGAGTTCAGGCTTGTTGAGGAAAATGTCAGCCAAGTGTAAAGAAGGTCTCAAAGATAATTGCATATCGCCCAGATCACAAGGAGGGGAAGGTTAAGCGGGTGAAATATTTTCACGATGAATTAAGGATTATTAGGCAAGGGAGAGACGGGGTGAGGAACCGTTTAAGGCATAATTAGCCTGTAGAAAAACAGACAGGTGTGAACGGAATTATTAAAACAATGCCAACGATGCAGATTCTCATCCAACGTCGGTCTACCAACCAAGATAAAGAAAGACCTGGCACAGACGCCGAGGTGAAACCCATACACGTTCTTCAAATCTCAAATCAAAGGGATGCCCTGAATCCAAAGAGATCTGCTGCTGTCTGAGAGCAGAGCCAAAACATCTGCCAGATGCAAACAGCAAGCAAAGTCATACACCAATCGGATTATTATGTAGGGACTCTCCAGAAAAGAGGGATTTTTTTAGATTGGGTGAATTATAGCCAAAAGAATAACTATAGAGCAATAAATAACAGTTAAGCCAGTGGTACCCACGTTTATTATTATTTTGACCTCTTTAATATTTCTTTCCTTGTTTTTATGCACCTATTCTCTGGTGGGTCTCAAAACTGGTGGTTTCACTAATAAGTATTTCATCGGCTTTGCCAGCATGACATGGTTCTGTCTTCAATGGACACAAAAGCGCATCGTAGATGGAAATGTTTGGACTGGCAGGTCATGCTGTACTGCTTCCAGAAACGCTGATGTTAAAGAGTTTATTAAAGGCCCAGGATGACTGAAGCTCTCTGCCTCTAGCTCTGCACTACTAAAAATAAAAATGCTAAGTAAAGGCAGCATGCACGTAGGGACAGGTCAGGCCGAACTGCAGCACCACACACACGCTCTGGTCAAGATGACATTCAGATTCAAAACTAGCAAAGTTGCACAAGAAAAGACCGACTATGAAAAGACTGTGGAGCTAAAGCATGACTGTTTAAAGGCTGAACTTGAGCTCAGCTGATCAAATCAACCATTCAAAATGGAAATGGAAAATGGAAATATACTTAAATATTCCCTATAAACATGTTTTATATTGTATTGTACAAATCCCACCCAGTCTGTTCTACTCTCATTATTTCCTAGTTTTATATTTTCTCCAATGTTCTCATTTCTTGACTGGTTTGTTTTTCGGTCTAAATTTTTGTATTATTTTTCAGATATTTATTTACTGTAAATATCAACCAATTAAATACAAATTTACCAACTAAACACCAGCCGTTATTGTTTTTATTTCTCCTCACCCATTCTTTACACGTCTTGTTCTTTTAACCTTATTACCAATAGTTGATATTTTTGTTTTAGTACACGCTTCATTTGTTTGTATTCCCTTTCCGTTTCATTTTAACTCATCTTTATTCATGTGCTTATTATTTCCTTGTACTTTTTCTCCATTCCTGTCTGTCTTTTTTTCCTATACTTTTTCTTTTCAAAACAGATAAACCAAGGGCATTTGAGAGCTTTATTCCTTGTGTTTGTATATAGGTGCTGTATTAAATTTTTCATTCACTGGATCTGAATGCAAAGAGGATTAAGTTCATGCTCAAAGCTGCAGTCTATGTTGGTTTTCTTCCCTTGAGCTTTGCAGGATTAAAAAACAGTATTGTGTTGATTTGCGTTGAATCCACAATCTCCAGCCCAGCATAAATCGGTGTAAACAGCAATACATCTAATGTGCATAACAGTAATTACTGTTTTGCATTGTTCACCTGGTTCAATATCCCCAAACACAAACCTGAACGATGCATTAATTACTAACATAATGTCTGTACAGACTCCGGCCGACGGGTTTTCAATTGGTTTGGAACTGCGGCCCGAGCGTAGAGGAAAATATATTCAGAATGGTGGCAAATAATCAGTAAACAATAAAGAAAGCTGCAATAGGATTCAAAGCAGCGGAACCACAACTCAGCACTAAACCTGCATGAACAGGAACGAATGACACTGAAGGCCTCCCATGTGGGAAAATAAATATATAATAAATATCCTGTATTACCATTTGTTCCAAACAACAAAAATATAATAAATAATAAATATATAAAATAAATATATAAATAAAGAAATAATGATAAATAATTTACACACATTTTATATATATATATATATACATACGTACAGTAGTCAGCCACTGATTGTGAAAGTTCTCCAACTTAGAAAGATGAGAGAGGTCTGTAATTTTCATCATAGCTACACTTCAACTATGAGAGACACAATGAGAAAAAAATCCAGGAACTCACATTGTAGGATTTTTAAAGAATTTAATTGAAAATCATGATTAAAAATAAGTATTTGGTCACCCACAAACAAGATCCCAGAACTACACGGAGGGACCTGATGAATGACCTGCAGAGAGCTGGGACCAAAGTAACAAAGGCTACCATCAGTAACACACTACACCGAGAGGGACTCAGATCCTGCAGTGCCAGGCGTGCCCCCTGCTTAAGCCAGTACATGTCCAGGCCCATCTGAAGTTTGGCAGAGAGCATATGGATGATCCAGAAGATGACTGGGAGAATATCATGTGGTCAGATAAAACCAAAAAAGAACTTTTTGGTAAAAACTCAACTCGTCGTGTTTGGAGGAAGAAGAATGGAAGAAGAGTTGCATCCCAAGAACTCCATACCTACTGTGAAGCATGGGGGTGGAAACATTCATGCTTTGGGGCTGTTTTTCTGCAGAGGGGACAGGACGACTGATCCGTTTTTAAGGGAAGAATGAACGGGGCCATGTATCGTGAGATTTTAAGCCAAAACCTCCTTCCATCAGTGAGAGCATTGAAGATGGAATGTGGCTGGGTCTTCCAGCATGACAATGATCCCAAACACACCGCTCGGGTAACAAAGGAGTGGCTCCGTAAAAAGCATTTCAAGGTCCTGGAGTGGCCTAGCCAGTCTCCAGACCTCAGCCCCATAGAACATTTGTGGAGGGAGTTGAAAGTCCGTGTTGCCCCAAAAACATCACTGCTCTTAGAGGAGATCTGCATGGAGAAGGGGGCCAAAATACCAGCTACAGTGTGTGCCAACCGTGGTGAAGACTTACAGGAAACGTTTGACCTGTCATTGCCAACAAAGGTTATGTTACAAAGTATTGAGTTGAACTTTTGTTTATTGACCAAATACTTATTTTCCACCACGATTACAATTAAATTCTTTAAAAAATCTACAATGTGATTTCCTGGATTTTTTTCTCATTTTGTCTCTCATAGTTGAAGTGTAGCTATGATGAAAATTACAGACCCACTCTCACCTCTCTCAAACATATATATAATAAAACAATAGTGTGTGGTGGGTGTGTTGTATATATATATCTATATATATATATATATATAGAATATAGATAATGTGTGTGTGTGTGTGTGTGTGTGTGTGTGTGTGTGTGTGTGTGTGTGTATTATGTATATATAGTAAAATATATAAAATAGAATAAAATATATAACATTTAGAATATTTATAAATATAATATATAAAACAATATATACAAGAAATAATTCTTTTACTTTCCTTCTTTTACTTATTTTTCTCTTTTATCTACTTAATATTTACTTAAACTGCATATATTTTCTAAAAATATGTTCTCTTTTAATATAGAAATATTCTCTATTTTATTTTATTCTTCATAATATTGTAATTTCTTGATTTATAATTGTCTATATACCATTATATTTTATTATTATTATTATTATTATTATTATTATTATTATTATTTAGTTTAGTATTATAATATAATTGCGCATTATATATTCTTTAAATATGTTCTCTCTTTTAATTATTAGATTTAGCATCTGTTTATTTAAAGTTTTACTAAAGATTTATTAATTAAGCAATTTAAGCCATGCAAGCAAGTCTTTTCCCTTTTTGAGTCTTGGTCCTCCCAAGGTTTTTACTTTTTTTTTTTAATTTAAGGAGTTTTTCCTTGCCACTGTTGACCTTTTCATAACACTGTATTCTCTTTAAGAATAATACAGTCTGTATATTACAATATTTTATTTACTGTATTTACTTTACATTTTAAATTTTTAGATTTAGCTTCTGTTTATTGGGTCTATTTTTGAGTCTTGGGTCTTCCTTATAACATTTAGGGAGTTTTTCCTTGCCACTGTTGCATTAGGTTTATTCAATTAGGGCTGTCTAGATATTTCTAAAGCTGCCCTGAGACGATGCTACGTTTTTAAAAAAGCGTTCTATAAATAAATTTATGCTACTGGCTTGTTCAGAACACACAAGGTTCTAGAGCACATTTGCAATCTTTTGCAAAAATTCAACACACTAACTGGTGATTGAAGGATCCAAATGACTGCCTGATTCAAATGCTGCAGCACACGTTGCCAGATCTTCACGTTCGCAGCGTTCTGACTGTATCATCGATCGAAAACATCGCGCATTTAATGCTGTCATCATCTTATAACCTCACAGTTCTGGTCCGAAGGTTCCAAAGAGCTCTCGTGTCTATTAAAAACCCAGGAGCGTTTTTGAAGATGCTCTCCAAACCGTCCCGCCCCCCCTCGTGCTCAGAACAAAAAGCAGCTCTTCACCGCCAGCTTCTCAACTCGCGTCTATGATCCACATGAAGGGTCTGCGTTTCATCACGCTCCCCCAATTGATGTGAAGGTTAAAGCAAGTTTTTCTTTGCTGTACTTCCCTGACAAGTCATAACAAAGCGCTTTTGTTTACTGTCAAGCTTTTCGTTTACAAACTGACGGATGGTCTATGGACTCGAGTCTTAGACTCAGAGAAAGCTTCTGGGCTAGAGGAAGCTCCCTGGGTTCTTTCCAGTCCTCATACTGATACTCACATAGATATAGTATAAGTAGACGCCGCACTGGGCGCTGGATCATGCGTCAACGTGGTGCCATATTGGTCCAGGCAACTTCTCATAATTCTCCAAAGAGTGTTCAGGAAAAAAGCCTATTAGATTGTAGTCTAATAAATAATAATATAGATTAACAACAGTAAATATTATATGTCATATAAATAGTAATATCGTCATAGAATAATATAGTTTTCACTATTTTATTTGTTGTATTATACTACTAGTATACTACTATTTACACCACATGTATTATTTACTTTTGTTAATCTATTATTTCAGTAATTATATCATTTAATAGATTATATCTTATTGTATTTAGATCATTTAGGGAGTTTTTCCTTGCCACTCGCGCCCCTTTTAATAACACTGTATTCTCTTTAAGTATAATATAGTCTATATATTATTATATTTTATTTATTGTGTTTCTATAAACATATTCTCGCTTTAATTCTCTCTTTAAGAGTCTTGGGTTTTCCTTACAACATTTAGGGACTTTCCAACGTCTCCCTCTTTATTAATACCATTATCTTTTGAAGTATAATATAGTCTATGTATTATTATATTTTATTATTGTATTATAATTTCTGTAAACATGGGTAAAAATGGGTGCCTTTTTGGGTCTTCCTTATAATATTTAGGGAGTTTTTCCTTGCCACTGTCACCCTCTATATTAATACTGTTATCTCTTTAAGTATAACATTGTCAATATATAGTATTATGTTTTATTTATTACAATTCCTTTAAATATCTTTTCTCTTTTCATTTTTAGATTTAGCTTCTGTTTATTGGGTCCCTTTTTGAGTCTCTGGTCTTCCTTATAACATTTAAGGAGCATTTTCTTTGCCACTGTCGCCCTATATATTAATATTGTTATCTCTAAGTCTATATATTAATATAATTTTATTTATTGTATTGTTTGCTTTAAATATGCTCTCTCTTTTCATCATTTTTAGATTTAACTTCTGTCCCTCTTTGAGTCTTGGGTCTTCCTTATAACATTTAGGGAGTTTTTCCTTGCCACTGTCTCCCTAGGTTTGTTCAGTTAAGGCTGTGGGCCTAGATATTTGTAAAGCTGCTTTGAAACAAAGCTCCATTTAAAAATAATAAATAAATAAATTTGTGCAGGCTGGCTTGTTCAGAACACACAAGGTTGCATTTGCATTACACTCTCATATATTGCTGACATTCTGAAGCACTATAGCCCATGCAGATCCCACCAAGGTCTGCTTCTTCAGAGGTCAGGTGATGAGCCAAGAGAATGTTCTCCTCAAGAAAAACATGTTAACGTAAAACGTTGCCTACGGGAACGAGACGGTGACCAAGGTAACTGTCGCTGTGCTACACTGTGTAATGCTACTATGGTGGCACAGTAAGTAATCTACAAGTAAGGATTGCGCTCCTCATCCACATGACTCAGCTCATCCCACGTGAATACCGCTTGTTGCTTACACCGTCGTGACTGGAAGTTCACCTGCCCTGCTTGCATCACATCCCGAGTAAACAGACGCAGACAGTGTTGTTGCCCGAGGTAATCGCGGCGGTACGCGCTCTCGCCGCCTGACACGATGATAGAACACGAGAAATAACGGATCGTTTCTCTGCCTGCTGAAATTCCCACGACGTACACCAGTTGAATGATCTGTAACAGGACGCGTCATGAGTAGAACGCCGCTCGGACTGGTCTGGAACGACTTCAAGGAAGGTAATCATTGCAAATTTGTTGAAAGGTGCACTTTCAGGCCTCAAACCTCCCGTTCTACCCTTCCCAAAAGAGCTTTAACGGAGTCATATCTAGTGGCTGGGGAGAAGTTTGAAGCATAATAAGCTTATCATAGCTTATCATCAGCATATTATTGGCTTATAAGCATATTGTCTACAATAATACCATCTTTTTTTTTTTTTGTAACGATTTGTGAACTGACGTTTTCGAGTACAAAACCAACTTTGCAGAAAACTAGGACTGCAGAGATGCATTGTTTTTTAAAACTATAACAAACATTTTCCCTCAACACTACTTGCTCCCTGCATGACATTTTTGGCTGCAGTCATTGGTTGACAATCGTGAGTTTTTACCGTTGCTACACACTCCTATTGAGATTTACATTTACCGCATTTAGCAGACGCCCTTATCCAGAGTGACTTACAACTGATACAATCTTATTATCCAAGCAACTGTGGGTTAAGGCCTTACTCAAGAACCCAACCGTGGAAGCTTGGCAGAGGTGGGATTTGAACCCTGGAACTTTTGGTCCATAGTCCAGTACCTTCTCTTTAAGTACAATTTTGTCTATATATTATTATATTTTATTTTACAACATATATTTTATTATACATGTTGTGTCTAATTCCTCCCAAGGTTTCTTCCTTGTACTCGACTTAGATAAAAAAGTCTGAATTTTTTAGATATAATTTGGTTATTGTGCTTTTTAACCAGAAAAAACGCAGCTTTGGCCACTTGTATTTGTTTATGTCCCAGCCTTGCCTGGACCAACATGGCGGATGCCTTGACATATCGCCGCAACAAGCTGAAGCAACCAATGGCCGTCTAGGTCAATTACATCTACTTACTTAGATCATATTGGGGGAATAGCGCCCCCTCTCCTCCTCCAGAGTACACGAGAACCTACTAAGTCTGTTTACTGGACTAATAATGCCAATACACACATCTTTACAATATTTAATGATATATACTATTGTTTTATAGTCTATATTTTCTATATATTCTCCATTTTATTTTGCCGCTTATAATATTGTAATATCTTAACTTATTATCACATACATAATCATTATATTTCTTTTATATATTATATTTTCATTAAATGTGTTCTCTTTTAATTTTTAGCTTAGCTTCTGTTTACTTAAACTTTTACTGCTGACTTATTAATTACATAAATCAGATTTCTGTTGTCCTTGTAGCTGCTAAATAAACTCATTATTAAAGCCATAAAGTCGTCTGACCTTTAAGCAAGAATTTCCATGAAAGAAGAGTTTGAGTAAATGTTTAGGTTTGAATCGGGGCTCATGCTATGATGAGATGCCTGTTATCGAACTGTTTTATTTCTGCTGTTATATTATGTTAAGCCCTTTTCTTGTCTACGGAATGCCATAAACTCAACAGATAACGTTTTACACTTTTAGATTATTGATATAACTAAAGGTTTAAGATAAAGGAAAAGATGGAATGTAACTATATTTTCATTATTACATGCTAAATAATACATAAGGGTTTAATAAAAACATGGATTTATTTCAGAGTTGCACTACTAACTTAAATAAGAAGCCGTATCATGTTCATTTCAATCACTTTAAAACTAGTTTCGTTTTGTGCTGTGTTATTTTGACCTACAGTTTGTTGTTGTGTTGATTCATTTGACTGTTTTCTAAAAGGAAAGTTAATCAATTTGATAAATTGATTAATCGGTAACATGAGCAAGAATTAATATTCAATTAATAAAAGCGTGCTAATACAGTGTAAAACTTTTACAAACACGCTTTTGAATCATGCAAACTATCGCCTAACTATCGCTATCCTTTTCAAACCAATTCAAGCTCAGTAGGTTTCAGGAGAAGCAGGAGTCCATGTTCTCCAGCGACCGGTTCTTATCCAGATAATAAAAAATAAGGTCCATGTGTGGTCTTTGTGTATCCGTATTACCTCTGTCACTTTATTCACACGCTGACCGTTACAAAACAGGAACTGGGTTAAGACGCCGGCAGAAAATTGGGCGATTTTCCGGGCAGCACTCTTCATTAAATACAGGTAGATAGAGCAGCTGCTTATGGATGCCTGATTCTCTCCGTCTGCCTTTTTTTTTTTGAACCAGAAACCTATTTTGCTCTTTTGTGCCAAACCTGTGCCCTACATTCCAACAAGACTGATGGAAATCCAGAAAGGTCTGAGCCAAAGTCGAGGCTCTGCGGTGTTTCATCTGAACAGGAACCCCTGCTATCTGGGAGCGTCCCCATAGAGATACTCTATTTAGCCAGAGTGAAGCACCTTTGGGCCTTTGTGGACGCTAACCTTAATAGGCTGTAATTATTCTTTTAAATCACCAAAGGGGGAAGAGATAACGGAAATAACAGCGTACGAGGAAAACTGACGAGTTCCTTTTGTCTTTAAAAACACAAAGGGGGTCTGTTCTGAATATTACAGCCTGTTAAACTGTCATTAAACTAACTAGGCGTACTTCAGACAGGGAGAAGCGTAGGATCGTTAGAGCTGTGAATAACAGAAGGTCCAGTGATTCACCGGTTACACCAAGAGGTCACCACCGATGGTCAGGCTCCATGGCCAATGGGAGTGCAGATATGCCATGGCCGGTTTGTGCGGTTGACATGTTTATTCGTTCCGTTTTATGACCACAGGGATATTTATTCTGCTTTGCTCCGTCAGGCCTCTACAGACGGCGCTTCGTAAAGTGGAAGCCACTGATTTTGTAGCTAACAGTCAGCATGCTTTCTGCCATGCCAAAATCAACTGGTGTGGGTTCGGATCCAGTTTATGTTTGCGTCTCCCTCTTAAGGTACTTCCAAGGGCTTCAAGGTACTTCCATCGGTTATTTATGGATTACACGGTCACCCATCTCCTTTCTGTGAGGGACATGAGTCGTAGGGAGTGAGATCTAGTGAGATGAGGGGTGTGCGAAACTGAAAAAAAAACAATATCTTGCTATTTTCTAAGATTGTGTCGACAACGATCGCTAGATGATATTTTGCATGATTCAAAAATGCGTTTGTAAAAGTTTTACATTGCAAACAGAAGCTGGCTTCTAATAGTTATATTACCTATTTTCCAAATTATTAAAAGGTTACCTGTTAAAACAACAGTTTTCTGTTTAAAGTAACACTTTAAAAAAGTGCTTAAAATAAGACCAGCAATAAAATAGCTAGATAAGGGCCCCGTCTTATCATAGACTGAGCCCAGATTCGAATCTAAATCTACTTAGACTATTATTAAATGGAAATTCTTGTTTAAAGGTAGCACTCGGATGGATTTACGGCTTTAATAATGAGTATATTTAGCAGCTACAAGGATAAGAAGGTTCAAAAATTGCTTTTTTCTTTTCTTGCGGTCTGTCCTCCACAATAGTACCTATATATTTTCTCTTCAGGTGCTGCTGTGGCATCTGTAAATTATAAACCACCTTTTCTTTTGTTCCAATTTGAAGTAGACTTTGCTGAACGGTGCCAGCCAACGACTGGAGCCAAAAACATCTGACGTCATGCACAGACCAAGTATTGTTGAGCGACACCGTTTGTTATTTGAAAGGAAGCATTGGAGAAATCAAAACTAACATTATAAACAGAAAATCGCTGCCTTTCACAATCAATAAATCGAGAATAAATCTATGATAATACCTTAATTTTTGTGTTGACGATGTGTGAGCCGACATTATCGAGTACGAACTATCTTTGCAGAAAACTGGGGCTGCATAGATGCGCTGTTTTTTTTTAAACTATAACATACATTTTCCCTCAACACTACTTGCTCCATGCATGATGTTTTTGCTGCAGACATTGTTTGACAAACGTGAGTTTTTACGAGAGAATTTCTTATGAAGTATTATTTTTGACAGTCAAAATCAAATGTTTTTTTTGTACTCCACTTAGATCAAAACCTTTTGAGAAATAACTCGGTTATTGTGCTTTTTAACCAGAGCAATGCATTTACATTTACATTTACAGCATTTAGCAGACGCCCTTATCCAGAGCGACTTACAATTGATACACTCTTACAATCTAAGCAATTGTGGGTTAAGGGCCTTGCTCAAGGACCCAACAGTAGCAGCTTGGCAGAGGTGGGATTTGAACCCTGGACCGTTTAGTCCATAGTCCAGTACCTTAACTGCTAGGCCACCACAGTCCACACAAGGCAGCTCCTCTGTTCACTTGTATTTGTTTACAGCCCAGTCTTGCCTGGACCAACATGGCGGACGACTTGACGTATGGCAGCAACGCACCGGAGCGGCCGGAGGGCGTCTAGGTCAATTACGTCTACTTACTCAGACAAGATCAGAAAGAAATAGCACCTCCTCTCCTACTCCAGAGGACACGAGAACCTACAGTGGCTCTATGTACTGGACTAATAATGGTGTCGTCCAAAATGACTCGAAAAACAGCTACAAAGTAAGTACACAGTACTAAGTGTACTTAATACTAGTACCCTAGTTCCCTTTGCGTGCAAACTCACAGAACACAACAGGCCCATAAAACAGCCGACATCTATTATCTCACAAAGACTAACGGCTACGAAAAAATCATTATGCAGAAGAAATGTTGCGACCGTTACTGCCCTAAAGAGGACGGAGCAAACTTTTTTTATTATCGTTAAAAATCCTGCAGACGTATTATCCCTGCACATCCCACTTTCTGACATCTGTAATATTAGGGCGAATCGAAAGGCCGTGAAATGAGATGTGTTTCTTCACGGCCGGCAACCTCGTCCCCGGGGACGGATTAACACTCGCTATTATTTCCAAAATCTTGTCATCCTTCATTTGTCGGAAGCCGTCTGAAACGTCTTAAAATGGAAACGTCAAATCAGGCCTGCAGCTCCTGGCTAAATGCTTCTCGGAGAAGCCGGGCGTGGAAGCGTCGGTGTTAAATGGACAGCGGGCTGGAGAAACTATTATTTAGAACAACCCGCTAATAAAAATGTACACCGCAGCACGGCTATTTAAAGACCCCCTTCGCCTGGGGGTTCAATAACCGAGCGAGGCGACGTAATAATTCACGTCCGTTTTTACCAGAACCCATCAGCGCGAGATACGAGGCGGTTCAGCTCGCCTGGGCTCAGGTTTCTCGGGTTTCTAAAACACGTCGAGATGCTGACTCAGAGTTCATGAATCAAGCTGGAGGTGTTTTTTTACAGCAGGACTCTCAAAGGTCCAGCGGAGCAGGTCGAACGCTATTTGGGCAGCCCTTGGGAGTTACGATACGTCTCCGGCACGAGGTTACGCACCACCCACTTTATTAGGCACGACTCCTCGTCAAGGCAAATATCTAACCAGCCAATCACACGGCAGAAACTCAAGTGTGGTTGGTGAGTATTTCATAAACAGCTGATCTAGTGGGATTTTCACCCACAGCACCATCTGTAGGGTTTAAAGAGAACGGACGAAAGAGAAAGTATCCAGGGAGGGCGGTGGGTGAGAATGCCTTGTAGATGTTGATAGAAAGGTAGCAGTAACTACAGGTCCAACCTTGAAGCAGATGGGCTACAACAACAGAAGGCCGCACCGGGTGGTCAGCGAGGAACTGTCTTCATGACTGAAGATTGGAAACATGTTGGCTGGACTAACGAATCAGAATTTGATAGATCCATCCTTCATCCAACCATATATAATGTGCGGGTATTATTTGGGCATACTTTGGGCGCCTTAATACCCATCGAGCGTCATTTAAATCCCCCAGGCCTACGTGAGTATTGTACCATCTAATAAAGTGGCCATTCTTTCTATCAGATATTTCATAACGATCCATGAATAAGAAAGTCGATTCCTTGGTTTTATGAGGTTCCACCACAACAACATCGGTTTTTTTTGCAACCAACACACACACACACACACACACGCACACACACACACACACAGCTTGACAGCGGGTCAATACTGCAGGAACTGAAGCATGAGATGGCAACAAGCAGAACCTCTACGCCGATTTACTCTCCCCGTTCCACCTGGGACCCGCGAGAGCAAATATCTATCAGAGTCTGTCAAACCGAAGAGCTTCTAAAAGGGATGGAACATGCTGCTCGGTCTGAACCGGCGACAAGGCGAGAGCGGACTCGTGGTTTTTCCGGATTTGCATAAAACCTGCGAGAGAAGGACACAATCTGTTCGGAGGTTGTTTATGAACTCGGTAAAATAACGAGCTCCGAATAAACCATGCCGTATGACGCTCAGTGATGAGTCATTCCCACAGCTTTGGCTAAGCAGTAATTAGAATGTGTACAGATGTAGAATGTGAGTGCGTCTGCGTTACGGTGGGACCGATACACTTTTAAGGTCTGATGATCGATTGCAAAAACAACGCAAAAACACACACAGTGCCGTGTTACGACCGTCCCATCAACGTCTGATCGCGTTAACAACCGAGGTCTTAACAATCATCAGAAATTCTAATAGGAAATAAAAATCTGTGTTTTAACTCCTTACCCAAACACCCAATCAATGCTGGGTTGCCAGGTCCACTTCTTCAAAGTGATTTTGCGCTTATTTTGCTATATAGACGCTTACAAATAATTGTTGCATGTTGCTGGTTTTTGTTTCTGAAATCTAGTTTCTTATTTGAGCTCCCTGATCCTAATGCAAGTTGGTTTTGTTGAACCTCTAAATACAAAATGAAAATATACTTTATTATTATTATTATTATTATTATTTTACCTGAGAAAGTAATCACTCTCACATTGTATTAGTCGCCTGTTTTGGGCTTTATGTTTTCAGCCAGTTCGCTTCTTTTGGGCTTGTATTATTATAATAATAATAACAGTAACAATAATACAGTTTATTGATATCGCCCTTTACATTTGAATCAAATCCCAAAGCCCTACAGGATAACGCAGATACAGCAGATAAACAATTAGTGCCAAAATATTAAACAGCAAGTCAAAAACATGAGTAGGTCAACATTCGCTTTTCCATAGACTTGCTTTTCTTGTGTGATCTGGCAACCCTGGTTTGTTTATCCGCATCTCCTCGTGAGCTATTGATGTGTTTCGAGACATTTTTTGCATCAGTGACCAAGCTGTGAATGGTGTTTCAGTGTGTGCACCTGTCCTATTGTAAGTAGTACTCCTTTGTACCTGTGGTTCGTGTTTTCAGTGGTATCTCTGACGTAGTTACGTATCGTTTGCACAGTTTTCTAGTGATGACACCCATTACATTTACATTACAGTAGCATTAAAAAGTCTGTGACCATGGTGACCACCATGTCAGTGAGCGACCTGTTTCACAGAACGTAACGCGGTCGTTATATTTGCAGTATAATGGTGGTTAATTATTTTGGCCCAAGCCCTGCGTTCCTGATTCCAACATCCATCCAAAAATCTTTTGTTAACGCTCCCAGTGGGTCTGTACCTCGGAAACACCAGGCACCGGTCCATCATGTTCCCTAATTCTCGCCCTTGATATCTATAGAAGGCCCAAAACTGGGCCGGCAGCCACATTTGTCCCAGGATCACCTGCTACCCGTGTTACCGCCTGAATAAATTCACACGCACCGCAAAACTGTGAAGCCTTGTGGTTTTTCTTGCGTAACATTTCCACCTGGATGTTCATCTGTTCCCTCGAGCTAAACAGAGGTTAGGGACGTGTTTACAAACCTCCCCGTATTTGCGTTGCTCAGCATGCAGGGACGGGGACGAGAGGTCGACGCTCAGAGGACAAGGGAGTGCTGATTGGATTTGTGAGTGACACTCGGAGTGGCCAGACCCAAGTCGAGTTTCCAGCTGACAGCTTGTCCTTCAGCATTAGCGAAGCGATACCGGAGGGGACGAGCCGAGAGCCCGAACATATGCACAGACACTTCAGAGTTTTTTTGTTTGTTTCTTTCCTCCAGACAAACGCCCATTATCACTTTCAGCATCGGCACCTGCCGCCAGCGGTACTGTAAATAACGTATTACCGGTGGGCGTCCTGGGGAGATATAAAAACTATCAGCAGGAACACAAGTCGGCTCACAGAGGACCGAGTTCTGGAGTCTCATTACTATTTTATGTCCTGTCCACAGAAACAGTGCAGGCTGTCTAGTTTTGTTCGGCTATTTCACATGGAGGCGGCCGTAAAAAGCATCCATCTCTGACGATAAGGTCTACATTTTTTAGGAAGATCTCCATCAGGACCTGGGTTTCACAGCACTGTTGCCCTCCCAAGGTCCAAAGGTTGATTAACTGAGCCAAAAAGGGGGACGTTGGAGCATATTGCACCTTAAACATTTTTAAAACACTTACATTAAAGTACACCTGGGCAAAGTCATGAACATAAAGCTTATTTTGTAAGAAAAGTATTGAATATCTCTTGTAATGTATTGAATAGTGTCTGGAAAGAGAAAGAAAAAAAGCGATTACTCCACGGCTTTTCTTCTACATTTCCCAGAGCTCACCACTCCCTACGTCACGCACTGCCGACTTGCTGAGTATCGTGCTAACATATCAATTTGGAGGCATATCGTGATATGCATTTTCATGATATATTACATCGATTTGTTTTTGAAGGAAGAAAAAACACGTTTAAAATGGGGCGCAAACTACAATCGCCTCTCCTGGAGTATTAAGAAAAAAGTAAAAAAGTATTAAGACGTCTCAGATCGTACACCATAACTTGCATTTCAGCTATGTTTATGTTTCCAGTGAACTATGTGAAGTATTGTAATATATCACAATATCACAATGTATCATGATATAATCGTATCGTCAAGTCCTTTCCAATAACCACCTCTAGTGCAGAGTACGAAAGTTAGGACAAATTTCTGGACTTAAACCAGGCAAAGCACAAAAACACACTCAGCAAACCTTAGAGGAATCATGGCAACCTCGCACTGCATCGAGACAGACAAAGTCCAAACGACTTGAATACTTTAGACTCAAGATTATACACTGCCCAGTATCGTATAATTATCGTTATCATAACAGATACAATCCTAGAAATGGGTCGGGTCAAATGTCCGCTGCATTTTCCTTGACCATTCTAATCTAGTTCCCTCATGCCTTGGTTTTCATCGAATCGTTCCCACTTCCCGCTCGAGTAAAGCGAATTTGCCAAATTTTGCCTGTGCTCTAGGCAGCAGAATTTCCATGTCCCCTTACTCAATCTAATGGAGTGGTAATGGGTGCTGATCTGTGCCAGTTCCTTATCGAGTCCACAAGCCATTATCTTCAGCGACTGATCCAATCCCATTTGCATAGGAAATGGTGGGAAATGGAGACCTGTAATGAAACCTCGCAATGTGTTACAACACTTTGAGGAGAAAGTGGTCACCATGGCCACCACAAACCCCTCTCTCCCTCTCTCCCTCTCTCTCTATTTTCGCCCTGTAGCTGGTGCTGCAAACAATAGCGAGCAGCACGATTTTCATAATTTGTCTGAAAGAGGCCCAAAATGTAGCCTCTTACTCGCTGCTGTTTGTGAAATCTCTGAACAGAACCATCTGGTCTCCGCAGGGAGATCCATCAACATGTCATAGAGGAGCTAGGATGTTAGCGATGTCCCTGAGAACTCAGCAGGACGGAGTGACTCTAAGGTCGACCCAAAGTCCTGCTACAACATCACCCTGCCTGAACAACCCGAGATGGTGCTGGTATAAAGCTGAAGCAGCATCCTGAGCAGACGGAGGCTGCAAGATAAAAATAAAAACATAAATCTGCGCAAAATGGCTGTGCTCAGCCGTTATCTCTGCAAAGAATGATTTGGTACAAAAGCTGTATCCACAAAAGTGAGGAGTAAAGCTGAGCAGAGGAGCTCCAGTTCGTCGACTAATGTGTTAGAAAATGATTGAAATGTTTAAAAGCAACGTTCCTCAAAGAAAGACTGGAAGGAATTTCAGCCTAAACTGAAGATTTGTGATCTCGGATCCCTCAGACGGCACTGCATCAAGAACCGTCATTCATCAACAGCTGATAGAACCACCAAGGGATTACTTTACCAAACCTATCACTACAATACAGTTACATTCACAAATACCACTTAAAACATCACTGTGCTAAAAAGAAGCCTTATGTTATAACCATGTCCAGACTCTCTGGGCTCGGAGGCATCTGGGATGGACCATCACACAGTGGAAACGGGGATTGTGCGCAGACCCATCAGTGTAACAGAGCTTTTTTTGGAAGAAATGGACGCCAAACACGAATAGGACCATCCAGACTGTTGGGTCCAAAAGCCAGGCTCTGTAAAATGGTATGGGGTCGGGTCAGGGCCCTTGGTAAAAGTCGTTTACACTTCTTAGATGCAGCATTAATGCAGAAAAGTACACTGAGATTTTAGAGCTACATAAGCTTCCTTCAAGACGACATCTTTTCCAGGGACCTCCATGTAATTTTCAACAAGAGAATTCAAAACCACATGCTGCACACATTACAAAGAACAGGGTACAGGTACTGGAATGGCCTGACCTTTCCCCGATAGAGAACGGGTGGAGAACTTGGAAACAGAAAATGTGACCTTAAGACGTGTTTGCAAGAAGAATGGAACAAAATAACAAAATAAAAAAGTGTTTGTTTTTGGAATGTGTTGCAGGCCTGGATGTAGGATGCAAGCCTGTGTTGGAAGAATGGATGTTTATCTTTTCATTAATCTTTTTTTTTCTGATTTGAGGCGGTATGTTCCACACTTGTATAATCATAATGCCTTGTTTCCCTCTCACCATGTTTTCTGAAAGCATTGCCAGAACGTCCTTGTGGACCCGGCTTCATCGATCCAAGAGATTTGATTATCCAAATTATAGGTTTGGAGTGTACCGGAGGACGGACCTGCGCATCACTTTAATTAAAGCCCAATCAGACGTGGCTTTCTGGTCTGTTGTTCCTCAGAACAGCACAGCAGAGCGCACCGTATCGACCCCGAGCTCTACAAGCAGCTGATTTACATTCTGAAGCGTTTGGCTAATGTAGCAAAAACTGCTACTGCAGGAACAGATAAGGAATGCTAATATGTGAAGGAAGCTGGATGACGGTAACTGATAACGTTTGCCCTTTAGCTGTTTGTCGTGCATGGGCATAGCTTGTGCTTCGACGAATCGAGCCCACTTGACTTGAGGGGCTGAGGAACTCGGACCGATGGAAGCCCCCACATGACACTTCTGATCGACATTAGACATTCGTAGGGCTTCACACAAAAAGTGAAACCCACCACGCCTGGGCGAACGCTCCAATTCAAGACTGTTCCACCCCAGAGACGTCTAAATGTGCCACTTGGAGAAGAACTGGGCACTAGCTCAAGCCTAGAGGAAGTTTATCCAGAGGATAGAGAGAACATGCCAAACCCCAGACAGAGAGTAACTCCTTAAGAACAAGCCGTCTTCGTCTACAACACGCAAGACGATGCAAACAAGACAAAGCTGCCTAATGTCTTAAGATGAGAAGAGACGATTTAGAAGCCTGAGAAGGTGATGTGTCGGAAAATGATGACAAATTTCACCGTCCCGGTTCGGAATCCTTAACGGGAGGCGATTTCCGTGTCGAATCCATCCATATTTGTTACCCGCCCCTTCTGTTTAAGCTCGAATATGAGAGAAGGAGCGGTCGCGTCACGGCTCGGATGCAGTGTGTAAATGTTAGTTCTGTTTCATTTAGCAGGAACTTTATTCCGCTGTACGTTTTTTCTCTAAACCCAAAAGAAAAACACATTAATAGAATTTGCTGATACATGCGCACCAGAAGGGCGGCATCTGGCATCTTTAGTCTTGCCAGAAAGAAGCCTCGATGGCTTTAAAAAGTTTTAGACATCATCTTAAGGGACTTAGGGAGGATAATTGTGCTACATAATGATACAGGTAATGTAAGTGTGGTCTTGTTTTGGAACGAAGCGCTTTGGAGTTACTACATTTGTAAATCTTTTTCCACCCTTTTTTACCTCTACATTTTCTAAACCCGCTAACATTTAACCCTCTCAGACTACTTTTGCTTTTTTAAAGACCTTTAAATGGGGGGATTCCTCACTGTAAAGCAAGTCCCTGGTACCCTCCCAGACCTATAGTGCCAGACTGTACTGGCATCAGTGCACAGTATGTTATTTGAAAGAGCAGCACTCGCACCGTTTGTGGCAAAAAACTGATGTAAATGGACTGCTTTTAATAATTAAGCTGCTTTAATATTTCAGTCCTGCTTTTAAAGGAAGGGCTCTGGTGCCGTTTCTATGCTTTCGCTCATCTTAGGACCTGGAAGGTCCCAAGTGCATTCTGGATACGGTCGGTTTGAGTGGTTCTCTGCGTTGCTTACACACCGAAAAGTAAAATAATGCAGCGTCTCTGTCAGGGTTGAGTCTAGTTTGGACTGGTTTGTGTTAGATCAGTGTTGCGCTCTGTTTTTAGTTTAGCCCCTCGTTTTGAGTCGTCTCTCTCTCAGTCGCCACGTTGGTCGTTCCACTGCATTTACAGCCGATGCCCGACTCGTCTCCATTTCGTAGCAGACGTGTTATTGAGCTGTTTAATCTATGGGATGTTATGGTTCTGTATTTTATGCTCACTCTATAATTGCCCTGCGGAGATAATTAATGTTTATTGCTTTTAATGGAAGTGAAGCGACATTTATAATAACAACGCCACAGCTACTGCAGTGCTGCAATCTCACACTGCAACTGGGGGCTCGGCTCGTTCCAGAACAGCATCGATTCCGTAAATGAGGAGCCAAATAAACATCAACGCACCCCGCTGAATCCTGAACTAAAGCCAAACCCCAGTGCTGTCAAGAGTTTGGATCGACACGACATCACAGGTCTCGTCACAGTACATTGATCTGCTGATCTCATTATGTCATCAAAGTGATTTTATTGGGTATAATAATCTCATGGAAGCGTATTTACCCTCTACATTCTAGCCCTTGCTTGTACCCTCCACCTTTTTACCCTATACCTTTCTCCATAGACCTTCAACCCCCAGCTTTCTACCATGTACCCTTTTTACCCTCTACATTTTATCGTCTACCTTTCTACTCTCTACCATTTTAACCTCTATCCATTTACCCATCACCTTTCCACCCTCCATGTTTTAACCCTCTGCATTTCTACCCTATACCTTCTACCCCCTGCTTTTACCCTCCACCTTTCTACCTTGTACACTCTACCCTCATCTGCCTCCCTTCTAATCTCCGCCCTCTATGTTTTTACCCTCTACCTTATTCTGTCTACCTTCTAACCTTAACACTCCACAATTTGTACCCTCTAACTTTTTACCCTCTACATGTCAACCCTCTTACCTACTATTCCCAACATTTCCACCCTTTAACTTGTTGCCTTCTACCTTTTTACACTTCACCTTTCTACCCTCTATATTTCCTGTCTCTACCTTTCTACCCTCAACCATTTGATCCTCTACCCCTTTGCCTTTTCACCCTCTACCTGTTTACGCTACACCTTCTTCTTCCTTCTACCCTCTACATTTCTACCTTTTTACCCACAACCGTTTTATCCTCTAGAATATTTCTACCTTACTCCTGCTACCCCCTGCTTCCCACCTTGTATCCTCTACTATTTTAGTGCCTACCTTTCTACCCTCTACCTCATTCCTTCTATATTTTTACCCTTTCTACCCTATTCCAACTACCCCCTTCTGTTTCCGTTTTAATCTCTACCCTCTAGCTTTTGATCCTCCACCTTCTACCCTCTGCTGTCTGTCTATCCTCTACCATCTGCTATTCAAATATAAAATCGAATGAGGAACACTATAGTATGACTACTTCATTATTACCGAAGAACTATCTATATTAAGACTGTACAAACCGTACAATACTATTCCACCAGTTACACAAATTTGGTTATGTAATAGATGAGTAATTACTTTTTTCCCTGCTTGGCAACAGAGAGTTTCAGATTTTGAAAGCTAATTTATGATTAGTCATAATGATATAAGATAAGATCGGGGCCATAATACATCTCTGACAGTCCTTTCCCCCGAAATGGAAACTTCACCTTCTTTTTCAGTCTCACACTTTTCAGTGTCTGGATGCTGCCAGGTTTGAACATGAATGGCATGAAAGCCTCATGAAACGTCACTCGGTTATTGATACAGCCATTATCTTCTCCCATAATGCCCCTTGAAAAATGGACGCTGTTCCCAGGGAGCCAATTACCAAGTCTCAGGTTCCATATCTCCAAGATTCACTTACTGTGCCCTGTCTGACTGTCTCGTCTGGCATGGTTGATGGGTGTACTCCTGATTATCTCTCTGTGCCGAGTTGGACTTGGAGAGGTAGACACTGACTGATGACGCCGACGATGGACTCGGACAATCAGAGCGGTGTTCTGCTCGCTGATAAGCAGTTCCATTTCTATTCGTTTTAACAAGAGAGAATCTCAGTTCTCAAACCTTGGTGCAAAGTATGAAATCTGCAGCACGCGTGGCTTTGTTGGTCGGGGAATGCCACGCTAACCGGCTTCGGCTATGCCTGTCTTGATCAAACACGGTGCTGCTCACTGTCTACGTCTGTAACTAGAGGACTTTAGCCATCTCTCTACTGAACTGTGAAAGAAAATTCAAGGCTCCCTCACCCAAGACTGCTTTGAGACCGAGGAAAATTCAGTCTTTTGCAAAAAACATCAAGCTTACGAAACAGGGGTCGTAGTCACGGCCGTGAAACGAGAAACAAACCGCACTGCCTGTCAACATTTTGAAGTGGAAAGAGCTCTGGGACGCTCAGCCTCATCTATTTAAAATGCTGTGTCGGCCAGGCTAAGAGCAGATGTAGTGATGTGACAGTGACAAATCTGGAACAGACCCCTGGACCTCATTCAAAGGGGGCGTAACGATACATTGTGATATGATACATCACAATGCAAAAAATGGAGATGGACGATATCACAAGCGTTCTGTTTCTGCCGTCTAACGTGACTCCATATTTTGAACACCAGAGGGTGCTAAGACTCGTTAAGAGGATTTGTATCTTCCGTTTAAATTCAATTTAAGATGGCAGTTCGTTCTGTACATTTGGTGAAACCGTTACAGTAGCACATTTTGCTGCTGTAGCATTATTTAAAACCGTGATATACCGTGCATCACTAGAACTCGGTATCATGTATCAAATCGAATCATGAGCACAATGTATCATTACAGCCCTACTCAAAAAGTAGGAGAAGAATTATCTGACCTCATTTTTGCCTGGCTGCTGCCACATTATAATAGAAACCCGCCATTAAAGATACGTCAATCATTTTTCATAATGCTCCCACAGAGCCAGTTACCCACTTAGTGTTCATATCTTTAAGCTTCACTTTGTCCCGTCTGTCTGTCTTGTCAGACAAGTGTTGAGGGAGGTACGCTCGACTCTTATCCTTGATAATGACTTAGTTTATGGGCTTACGGACTTCATAACGCTGTGATGCGGGAGATCACGCTCGATATAACTGATTTGTTGTGGAAGAACCACAAGGAGCCCTCTTCCAAGCGTTCCCCATTTTCTGCGGATAACCCCAAGCTAAAATTCTTCAGAAGGCGGCAGAAAGCCCGGGTGAATACCGTTACCTGCCACACGGGAGTCGAGCCCATGGGCATCTCGGTTCTCAAGAACTCGAGAAGCGTCCCACCCACTTGACAGCAATGATCTGGTGCAGAACGAGTTCAGACGTCAGAGCGTCGTACCTCTAATCTGGTCTACACGACTGAAATGTCAGAAACGTCAGTCTTACTTACATCAGCTGTCAAAACCAGGACGTTATATGTAAATGTTCTCTCAAAGGTACAGTGTTACTACACAAGCCCGGGTTTTTTATCAAGAGTGTACAAAAACATTTATCAAATCACCAGCGTACCTAAGGTTGGCGTGAACTCTGCAGTCTGGCATGTTTTCTAACGTGACTACGATTTTACTACAGGTAAGCACCTTTGAACGTCCATCCGATCGATGTAGGTTATCTTTAATGGCTGAGGTTTTAGGAATTATAATAGGAAATAAAAATGTGTTATATACATCTAATTCTAAATCAATCCCTTGCGACACCTGCTTACTGAAAACAGAATCGTACGCGGAAAACAACACGATGACGTTCCACTCTTTGCTTTTCACTAAGAGTTTTAAAGTTTCAAGCTTAATTATTGTTGTTACTGTTTAAAATAAAGAAATAGGTTCAAAGTATCTAAACCAGTGAGTCCCAGACTTTTTTCCTTGGAGCCCCCTCTACGAGTATCTAAGAACAGCTGCTCCCCACATTCCGCATGACTCAGGCCAAAAAAATTCACTGCAAATCCTGATCTAAAACGTGTTCTAACACAGAAACTAAACGGGTCATCAACAAATTAATAATGGAAGAGAGAACTGTGAAAGGTAATAGCACAAAATAGGCAAACCGACTAATGATTTGTTTGCGTTGCAGGCAGCAGTGTGTTCTGAAGCTGAATTGATTTGCATGCAGAATTTCCTCAGTACAGGTCCGACATGGACTGACGCCAGAAACCTGAAGAAGGTTGCAGGACGTCTATGGGTCCAGCACAAAATTACACAAGGTTTCACACACCTGAACTGGAAAAAGTTTGTACTACAGCATTAGCCTGCATACAATTTGTTTCCCACATCGCGCCGCTTTCCTGAGCAATGCTAAACGAGCAGATGGGAGCTCTGGGTGGCCTCCTGGAGACGGGTGAGGATGAAGCGGCTCAGGACAGGTGCTGGGGACGTGCGCATACCAAGCAGGCGGAGGCGAGCAGATGGTTGAAGTTTGAGGGTGTTTGATGGAGGACATTATCACACCGCTGTGCTTAGCATGGCGGGAAATGTAGATCGAAGGCCTGAGGGACTCGGCGGGATTACTTCTGACCAGCAGCGTCACGGATCAGACGGAAAAACCTGGATGTCTCAGCCAGGTAAGGGATGATGAGGTCTGGGAAAAGGAACCACTGGCGCACGGAGAGTGATTGGAAATGCCACCGAGTATCTCCTCGCACCCCTGAGACCTTTTTTTTTTCCTCTGGAATCAAGAAGCAGCTCTGACAGGCTCTTACGATCGGACGGAAATTGCAGGAGGAGAAGGGTCTAAGGGATTCATAGTAGTGCTAGGAAAATAATGATATGAATATATAACAAAGCCAACTTAAGGCAAAATTAGGAAATAAAAACGACAACTACCAAGGAATCTGAGACATCAAGAATTTTAGGTCTTCTCCTGTAGACTCGTTTAGGTTGAGCCTCGTCTAGCTAGAGATCAGAGTAGCTAGATCAGAAGATACGTTTTCGTATCATCACCTTGCTGGAAGATCCAACCACAAACCAGGGCGTATTCATGAAGGTGCCTTGGGAAAGAAAATCGTCTTAAAGGTGTAGTTTAGTTATGAGAAAATGTTATTCTTAAAATAAACTCTTAAGGATTATCTTTTCTTAAACGATTTCTTAACATGGGCAAATATAGGGCAACAGTGCCAAGGAAAAACTCCTTAAATGTTATAAGAACAAAACCTTGGGAGGACCAAGACTCAAAAATGGACCCGACCTGCTTGGGCGGTTTCTTAAGAACAAGTCTAAGAACAAATGGTATTCTTGAAAACAATACGTTCTTAAGTTTTGTTAACCTTAGGCTGTAAGGTTGACACAGTAAAACTTTAATCAGTTTAGCTACTGGAAATAAGGCCGATATACTTTTTAATCAATGTATGGTCATTCTTAAAAAATACCAACATTTTTTGGATGGCTGGTTTTTTTTTTTTTTCCTTCAGCGGATTTAACTAAATAGTGGGAATAACGGTAAATACGAACTCAAAATGTTTCTCGCTCCTTATGTCATAAGCTGTAAAATGCAAATGTTTTCCTAAGTGCATTTAAGAACATTCTTATAACCTTCTTGTCTCTTGTAGTGTTTGTCTTACAAAGTTTTTTTCTTAAGAAAGCTTTCAGAGATCTGAAAACAAAAGTTTTCTTGAGGAAAAACACAGAAAAGAATTATTTTCTTAAGACACTTTCCTGAATCCAGTCCCAGATCTTCTGGGGTCCATGATTCCATACTGTGTTGGGGGGCAACACATATCCTTCATTACTCTTAACAGTTCCTTTCTGTAGAGCCCTCATACTTGACTAAATGCTGATTTTGTCTGAGCTGACAAAATTCAAAGCTCCCTACATTGAAGAAGCTTATAGTTAGATGAGAAGAACACAAACATTTCTTCGAGTAGAATAGACAATCATGTCCAGGTGTTTACATATATCTTGGCCATTCCAAAACATTAACTTTATTTGTCTTTAACCATTCTTTGGTAGAACGACTTGTGTGCTTACAGTCGTTGTCTTGCTGCATGACCCACCTTCTCTTGAGATTCAATTCATGGACAGATCCAAACAGAACGCTTTTCTTTTAAACCAAAAAGTTATATTTTGGTCTCATCCATTCACAAAACATTCTTCCAATAGCCTTTTGGTTTGTCTACATGATCTTTACCAAACTGCAGACAAGCAGCAATGTTCTTTTTGGAAAGCAGTGGCTTTCTCCTTGTAACCCTGCCATGCACACCATTGTTGTTCAGTGTTCTTCTGATGGTGGCCTCATGAACATTAACATTAGCCAATGTGAGAGAGGCCTTCAGTTGCTTAGAAGTTACTCTGGGGTCCTTTGTGACCTTGCCAACTATTACAGGCCTTGCTCTTGGAGTGATCTTTGTTGGGCGAGCACTCCTGGGGAGGGTAACAATGGGCTTGATTTCCTCCAATTGTACACAGCCTGTCTGACTGTAGATTGGTGGGGTCTTCTTTAGAGATGGTTTTGTAACCTTTTCCAGCCTGATGAGCATCAAAATCTTTTCCTGAGGTCCTCAGAAATCTCCTTTGTTGGTGCCATGATACACTTCCACAAACATGTGTTGTGAAGAGCAGACTTTGACAGGTCCCTGTTCTTTAAATAAAACAGGGTGCCCACTCACACCTGATTGTCATCCCATTCATTGAAAACACCTGACTCTAATTTCACCTTCAAATTAACTACTAATCCTAGAGATTCACATACTATTGCCACTCACTAATATGTAATATTGGATCATTTTCCTCAATAAATAAATGACCAAGTATAATATTATTGTCTCATTTGTTTAACTGGTTTCTCTTTATCTACTTTTAGGACTTGTGTGAAAATCTGATGATGTTTTTAGGTCATATTTATGTGAAAATATAGAACATTCTAAAGGGTTCACAAACTTTCAAGCACAACTGTACATATATATTCAGCGACCCCAATCGGTGCTCCAACCAACATCCAACAACAACAAAGTCAGAAAGCAAATACGAGAGGGCGGATCTCAGGTGAAGAAGCCCTGGTCGAAGTCGACCCACCCACTTCTCAGCGGTTTATTTGCATCTAAAGCTCTTCTGATCTAGACAAAGGTTCAGCTTGACATCCTAAACGCCCTTTCCCACTTCTCCAACATCAGTGGTGCTGGCGTTCGCTTTGTCTTTGAGCCAGAGCCTTTCTCGGCAGGAGCTCCGTCCCCCGCCATCACGTTTGTAGCGGAATTTCAGAGGCAGGAAAGCCTTTGTTGCCTCATTAACACCCGACGGCTGGTGCCTCGAATGGAAACGCTCTCTCTCAGAGCAGGACTAACAAATTGCCGTGTGTATATTCTCATTCCGAGTCCGTCAGATCTGACTGATCAGACTTGAATGGAATGAGATGCAAATCGAGTCCCAGAACCAACTCCCGGCACGTCGAAGCCTGTTTTTTCTCTCTGTTAATTTTCCGTTCTGTATTGATGATCGCTAATGGACTCGCCGACTCACCGTCAGGCTGATTCCATCCATAAATCCATAAATTTGTCAGCTGTGCGTCAGCAGAACTTTCATGAGAAGAGAAACCTTTTACAGGGCAGCACGCTCATTCAAACTCGACCTTCGACCAACCTAATTTCATTCATGGCAGCGCCTGACCTTGGTGAACTTCTCCTAAAGAGTAAGGCTTTGTCTGGAGAAAATGAGACAACATCTACAACTCTAGAAACACTGCCTGGAGGTACGTGGATCTGCCAGCACTGAAGGAAATATGTCTACTTTAAAATTCCCCTGAAGGTAAAGGTGTGCAAATCGGGTCACGATGGCCAGGTTCTGCCAGAAGGTCATCAACGGGACGCCACACGTCCCCTTATTAAATTGTCGTGAGAGGGAAGGATCGTGGGTGATAGCATGATAGATAGGAAGCCGAATCCGGAGGAAAAGTAGAGTAGCACAGCGTGGATGGATGATGACACCCGGGGACATGTTCTGCAGGATATATTTTACAGGAGCGGAGGAGGGAAGGTGATGCCACTTCCTCTGCACACTCCATCCTATAGCCAAAGACCTTCGGAAGAACGAGGAGCCGTTTTCTGATTTATTCGCGTGCTATCATAATTGTAAGTCAAATCAGTCAGGGACGCAGACGGGAGGCTTTGAGGTGTCGCATATTAACGTGTCGATAATTACCGCGCTAATTAATTCCGCTTGAAAGGTTTATGGTAATTAGTAGAATTAATGTCTCATGCGTTCTCTGAAGCGACAAAGGAAACTCACCAGAATTTGTAATGAAGCCGGAACAAACTGGATTAACTAACATAATCCAGACTAAAAGAAAATGGAATTGCTGAACATGATCCGGTCTCAGAATAAAGGGAACAGGGTTATAGGGTCGGACTAAACAGAGCTTAAAGAACTTAAAAGGATTCAGCGCCAGCAGCCTCCGATCAACGTCCGGACGCTTTAACGTACGAGGTCTTAAAATTGATAATATATTATGAAAGGAAATAACAATCTGCCTTTTAAAGGGCTTTTCACACAGAGTCTCATTTTTCTGGACGCAAAAACACAGGTCAAGTTTTAAAAAAGAACACGTACGTTAACGCCGTCCTTCACATCGAGTCCGAAACTGATGGACTGCGACGCTGCTTAAAACGTTTCATTGGAGCCGATTCTAATTTCTGAGTTCAAATCAGGCTGACCAATCAGAGCTTGGTTGCCGGGCAGAAAGGAAAGGCTGGAGAATGATGGTGGTAAACCACACAGTGACTGGATGGATCTGTTTGGTTATTTATCTAAGAAAAAACCAAACTAGAGCTTCCTGCACTAACCTTCGCTCGTGTCTCTGTTTTGTTAAAGTTGACGATGTGAAAAAGACACGGAGAAATCTCCGACACGCTAAGAGAAAGGAAATTAAAGAACGCAAAAGCACCTGATGGGAAGGGCCTGCTACATTAATGTAAATGGTGTTTGTAAGTGTATGTACCTGTCCTATTGTAAGTAGTACTCCTTTGTTAACCTATAACTATATAAACTGGTTCACATTCACCCGTTGAGTAACTAAACCCAATATCCAGTCAGATCACAGGCAGTCCCCTAAAGACACGCTTTCACTTCATCCCGCTCTCTCTGTGCTGCAGCCAATGCGTTACAGATCTCATTACGCCGAGAGAAACCCAACCTTGGTAGGTGGCAAACTTTCCATTTTCCTCCCACTCAGATTAGAGGTGTCTAAACGGCATAGCGTTCCAAACGTGCCTCGTTGCGATCCAGCAGAAATAGCGCCGTTCTCCGAGGGGTGCCAGATGAACTTGTGAGAACGGGAAGCGTGATCGCGTGATCAACTCAACGCCAACTTCTTAGAGAAAGTTCAGGATAACCCATCTCTGAATGTTTGAAGAAATGAAGGCACATTTTTGTACATGAAATAACTCTGAGACAGGGAAATTAGCCCGTCTTATTCACGTTCTTCAACTTCTCTTTGCTCTAGATTTAGTCGAGGTCGCGCTACGAGTCAAGAAGCCTTTCGTACCATCACAGCACTCATTAATTCCTCATCTTATTGGCATGCGAGACGGATTCTGGCTTATCTACAAACAAAACACTTTCATATCCCTTCGATCCAAGAGCCGGAGCAAACTAATGAATATATTAGCCCAGGATTCTATATGTCCTCTTCGTAGCAGTTCCACTGGACAGCAGATAAGCCTCAGCTCCCATTCTCTGCTCCGGTTTTCTCTTCCGAGCATTATACACTGCAGCCTGGCTGCCCATCTGACACCTACAAAGAGACACCGTTGTGGGAATGAAGGCTCTTCCTTACTGGGTGCAGTATTAAGTGGTTGCCTCAGGCAGTGGGAGCTCAGCGGTTAAGGCCCTGACCTAGTCATCAGAAGATTCTGAGCTCCACGGCTGCCCGAGAGTCAGTCAGGACTGTATTCGCCCTGTTCTTGAGTATACATTGAAAATTTTTATTCAAACACTGACCTTACTATTCCATGATGTATGAATGGTCTCTAGAAGTTATAGACCTGTGTACAGAACACTCTTGGCAGTCTTGGCAGAGACATGATTGAGGGTGCTGCCTGCAGGCAGGCATGTCCTTCTCATGTCTACACTTTTGTTGCTAGCTTATCGGTAAATAAATCCATAAAATCACTGCTCTTACAACTGGGCATAACTTAAGAGTCACTTTCTTTTGTTTTAGTCAGTTTGGAGACTGTATTAAAAAGAAGTCTAACGTTATTCTTGTTTTTCTCTATAAGTGAGAACAAATACTCTGCCATGCTATTCATCAAAGAAATCTGAAATACATCTAACTTCAAACCGTTCATCTCTAATGCATTTGAACCTAGCAGGAGCAACTTTATCTAGAGTTAAGCATTAAGTCTAGTAGGTTAACAGGACTCAAGATCCTACGGTGACTGTGTATTAGACGTTACGTTATTTTATTCAGTATTTTATTTATCTGTAATTATTTACTAGATAAATTAGTTCAGTTCTTACATTTATCATCCTAATAAGTCCTAATAAGGTTTCTTACTTATAACATTTAGGGATTTTCCTTGCCACTGTCACCCTAGGCTTGGTCAGTTCGAGATTATTAGATATTAGAAGATAATCTAAAATTGTAAACTGCTTAGAGACGATGCTCCATTTTAAAAAGCGCTATAGAGAGTTAAATAGTTAATAATATTACAGATGACGTAATGGTGCACTTGGTGTGACAAAGAGGCGATAAGGATTTTCTTTGCCACTGTCGCCCTAGTCTTGCTAAATTCAGACTTTGGGCCTAGATAATAGAAAACTGTAAAACTGCATTGAGACAATGATCTACTGTATGATCGCGTTAAGCTCCGTGATAGACCCGAGTCTTGTGCAGGGTGTCTTATCACCTTGCTCCAAATTTCTGGGTTAGATTCTGGCCCCTTCTTAACTCTGACCACGATTAATTAATTATGAAATACAGCTTCCTGTATGGTATGAATTTTTCCAAAAGCAACAGCTGCAAAGCTTCAGATAGGAACGGCATTCAGGGTACAGCTCGCTAGCCAGGTAACATAACAGTTGTTAACAGCTAGAACAGAATCCATCGTCTCCATCCAACAATCCAGAAGAGAGAGAGGCAGATTCAGAGTAATTATTAAAATACTGAACTTGAGGTACGTCTTGCTGGGGAGAAAATACTTCAGGCAAAAAGGTTTCCGTATTCAACACAATCAAAAAATGTTCCATGCATACAATACCTTCATATATTGCATAATTTTGTGGGGCAAAGTAAACCCAAACCCAAGCTACATCACTTAAGCTTGAGTCAAGAATAAGATAACAAATACATGAAGATAAACCTGCTAAGCGAATACTAAGCAGAACAAAAATACCAACGTGTACAACTCAAACAAAAATCCACCGAAACCCGCGATTACACCCATAATGGAACCTATTATCCCGTATTTCTCCATTAGGCCTCTCATATTATCTGAGGAAGCATGTTAGTAGGACAAAGGCTGTCCTACTTTAGCCAAAGTCTAATTACATTACAGCTTTGGGAATTTATAAAAATGAATTCGAACGTAATTAGCTTTGAGCAGAGCATGCATCAAGACCATTTATTACCAGCAATCCAGAGGCGCGGAGAGACTAATTGAAGCGAGGACTCGATCGGTAATGACTTGTTCAGTTTCGGAAAAAAAAGGCTGATGGAACTGAGAACAAACAAAGCATTTCCCATTCAGAACAAATTCACGTAAATAATAAAAACGACAAGCATTCTTACCGCGCCCAAACGGCCTCATTAGAAGACGTGATGGATTGCGGCACTGAAAATGAACACGTAGCAACAGAAACCGGGTTAAACAGCATTTTAGAGGCCGGACATAAATACGCTGACTTGGTATTAATCAGATATATTTAGCATGGAGAGCGTTGATTAATAGTAGAGACAATTTTTTGGTTCGTTAAGCCTGAATCAGAAGCAGTCGTAGCAATTATTCCATTGTACGTTTGGTCCTAATTGACTTCTCGTTTGCAGGAGATGGAGAGCGCTCTTGTTGCTTGTGTTTATGACAGGCTCCTGAGCGGCCCTGAGTTTAATCCCTGATGGTGCCACACCCATCCAATGATGACAGAGCCCAAGCTTTCCCAGGGTAGGGTGTGTTTTTGGGTTTAACAAAGTGACAATAGACAGTCTTGAAGATCTGTTAGCTGTGTATAGAAGTGTGGGAACTTCTCAGTTCCTTACCGCAACTCAAAGGATGCACCTTCTAGAATTTACCCTCCCAAACAAGGGGGATTTGGGAACAGCCATACTGAAGAACTAAACAAAACTCTATATAGGTAGTAATACATTTGGGGATCCAAACTGTGTAGGGTTTCATTCTCAGTCCCAGAGCAGCTTAAGACTTTGGTGACCAACTCTAGCATTGGGTTTGTTGAGCTTCAAGTTATTTAAAGTCCAAATTCCAAACCTTTTTTTTTTAAATCAGGTTCCCCCATATTTTCCAATCCTAACATTGAAACCACCTGCCTAATACAGGGTAGGTATCCTTCCGGGGTTGCCAGATCCCACAAGAGAAACAAGCAACCAAGTCTATGGAAACAAGCCCAAATGAAGTGACTTGCAGGAATACTGGAGAGAGAAACAGGAGCAAATAAGGAACCACACTAGAAGCCCCAAAAACCTGCAACGACCAATATTTGTAAGCAACTGCATAGGAAAAATAAGGCTTATAATAAGCGGACCTGGAAACCGTGTGCTGCCAAGGACTCCACATGACCTCTGTAGGTGCCCTGTGGTATTTACCAAGACATTAGCAGTAGATACTTTTAGACGCAAGTCCTGTAAGTTCTGAAGTGGACCAGATTGAGACCTGGGGAATTTGGAGGTCAGGGTAACACCTTGAGCTAGTTCCTCAAACAGTTTCTGAATGAAAAGGGGGCACTGCCATTAAGAAATGGCGTTAAAATGAAGGGGTGAATGGCACATGAACGCCAGAACCAAATGCCATCCTGCCCATCATACTTAAGCTGGTTTTTTTATGTAGTAGACAAAATGTAAGCCATAACGACACGACATCCATTACTGATTTACCTAAAATGTACAAGTCTGGCCTTGGACCACTCCAGCGACTCACCACCTGGAAAATACGTCCAAGTCCTGTTGGCAGTCGGAACCGTAATGGGAAACCTACACCAGCCCTTTTGCGGCTGGGTGATATTCTTTAACACATGCAAGAAAAGAGTTCTTAAAGCTAGCAAAGCATGAAATTAAAGCTGTCATGGTGAATTGAGGAGACTGGATTCCGATTCAGTGGAACATTAGGCATGAATAACCCAGTGGAACTCTCATTTCCACATGCGCTGTAATACAGCTCTACTTATAGCTGTAACCCGACACACTAACATGATTATGAAACGGAATACACCGAGTACCAGAGAAGCCACGGCTACGACTCTACATCTAGTTCATCTCGTGATCTGCAGCGTCTATACGGACTGCGTTATTAGCAGCTCCATCAAGTCATTATGATATAATAACTAGAGAAATGAACTGGGAGAGGGAGATTCACCACGGTCTTACAGCCTGGGAGGTCACGGATTTATTAAACGCACCACGTGATATGACATTCTAATGGGAGGGAGGCTGGTTATCAATCGGGCTCGCACAGCATCTACGCAATGTACCAGATGTAAACAGGACTAAGCTCCAGCAGCGCCAGCAGCTCACAAACAAGCAGGAATGATCACCGACATCTGCAGAAGAAAGAAGAACCTCAAAGACAAACCAGAGTCACTGAGGATACCAACCGGCAAAGTGCCAACCAATTAATCCAGTTTTACCAACCAATAATCAGTAAAGATCTTACCAAGAAAAAAATTGACAGGAACCTCAAAGCAACAAGAACCTCATTAGGCGACAAGAACTTTACCAACCGACAAGAATCTCATCAAGTAACAAGAAACTCATTAAGCAAAAATAACCTCATTAAGCAAGAAGACCCTCATCAACCAACAAGAACCTCTCCAACTGACTAGAACCTCATCAAGCAACAATCGACAGGAACCTCATTAAGCAACAAAAACCTCACCAATCAACAAGAACCTCAATAAGCAACAAGAACCTTATCAAACAACAAGAACCTCATCAAACAACAACAACCTCACCAACCGACAAGAACCTCACCCACTGACAAGAACCTCATCAAGCAACAAAAACCTCACCAAGCAACAAGAACCTTATCAAACAGCAAGAACCTCATCAAACAACAAGAACCCCTCCAACCGACAATAACCTCACCAAACAACAGGAACCTCATTAAGTGACAACAACCTCATCAAGCAACAAGAACACCATTCCACAAGAATATATACAATGCCCTTGGAAAGTCTATAGACCCTTTCGCTTTTTCACATTTTGTTATGTCGAGGCCTTGTGCTAAATTAAAAATCAAGTTTTCTCCCATCAATCTGCCCTCAATATCCCATGATGAGAAGGTGAAAACAGAATTTTATTAAAAAGAAAACACTAGAATTTCACATGGACATAGTTATTCAGACTCCTTGCTATGACGCTCTGGGAGCCTCCCATTTCTCATGATCATTTTTGAAATGTTTCCCCACCTTGACTGAATCCATTTGTGGCAAATTCAGTTGGGTGAACATGACTTGGAAAGACACACATCTGTCATTATTAGGTCTCAAATCTAACCATGCATATCAGAACAAAACCAAACCATGAGGAGGAAAGAACTGCCTGTAGAGCTCAGAGACAGGATTGTCAAATCTGTTGCACTGAAAGTTCCCAAGTGTGTAGTGGCCTCCATAATTCCAGGACTCTTCCTAGAGCTGGCCGCCCCAACCAAAAAAATTTAATCAGGGCCTTGGTAAAAGAGGTCACCAAGAATGCAAGATTGAGCTCCTGTGTGCAGATGGCAGAAACTTCCAGAAGGTCGACCGGCACTGCAGCACTCCACCAATCTGGGCCTTATGGCAGAGCGGCCAGACAGAAGTCTCTCCTCAGTAAAAGACGCATGAAAGGCTTTCTTAATGCACTATAACTAAAGAGTAATAAGCATACAAGCCAGAAAAGACCTCCAACCAACAAGAGCGGTACCAAACGGTTAAGAAAGTCACCTACTACCAACAATGTCAGCACCGCCAAGAACTTCCAACAACCAACGAGAACCTCTTCAACCAACAATCTCACCAACCTGTAAGAATCTCAACAACCGATATAAACTGACCCAAAACCAGTGTCTGATTGACAAGTACGAATGTCATCACCACCCGTTTGGAATCCCACCAACCTGCAGACATCTCACCCTCCAGAAAGAATCTCACCAACATCGGAAACCTCTCCAATTATCACCAGCCTTATAAAGCCCCTGCCTGGGGCAGTTTCTTACTTGTTGGCATTTGAGCAGATCGGCGCACCAAAGTGCCTCTCTAACCTAATTAGACGCGGCACAATTCATCATGTCTTCAGTGTTTGCTCTCTGTGTCTGGACTGAGCGCAGTAGAGGAATGATTTGCATGCCATTATCATCCATCACAGCTCACTCTGAAAACAGAAACCACATTTTTCTGTACCATTTATTCATCAGATGGGTGGATGGGAGGGTGTTTGGATTAGCAGATCACTGTTTTCATCTCGGGTAGTAGCCATAAGCTAGAATGTAAAAACATCGTTGGAGGCAGAAGAGTGAATCCTAATTCGGCCTGGGTATTTGTATTTGATCAACGTTAATCAGGCATGAAGCTCAAACCTGAATCCCTGCGGGTGTAAGGCCTTGATACTTTCTGCCATATCTCTATAACACTAGACAAAGAGGTAACATCAGACGAGATGGAAGGCGTTACAGTTTGTTTACAGTGAGACAGGTTATCAAAGCTATATGAACTGAGCCAAGATCAGGTTATATATTATAAGCCTTCTACCTGATCCTCCATGAGCTTTATTGTAGAAAATTCTTCAATAATGAATGCACGCATGAGAGTTGATGAAACCATAATACAATGCAGAACTTGAATCTCAGCCAACCTCACCAACCTACATGAGTTCTACTGACAGGAAAAGATCTGACCAACGACCAGGACTCTCAACCAACAAACAACAATCTCACCATGAACAAACACCTCAGGCAAAAAGGATATATCAACCAGCAAACACATCACCAACAACAAGAGTGGTGTAGATGTAAAAATAAAAAAACCCAACAAACACAGCGGAGATCTGCACTGAGAGAGCTATTGTGACTCTGAATCACTGAATCACTGTGTACTGAATCGTGACTCAAGTTTCAGCTGAAACGAATCATGCGGCTCGAGATCTTGGTTGATGTAGCTACATTCTTTGTACATATAAGTCTCTATGGGTCATAAGAAGGTCAGTAATGAGTGCCAACTGAAAGGAAAACAGGAACTGAATCCTATAGAGTTCACCAATAGAGCAAGTGTTTTTTTTTTTTTTTTTTTACTTTTCCCTTTCAATCCATGATTCGCTAAATTACATGAGATTTTTCAACATTTTATTATAAAATAAGCTTTGTGTTAATGATTTTGGGTAACTGTAGGTTACTGTTCATCGAAATCATCGTTTTCGGTTCTGGACGAGTCTTCTGGATCGAATTAACGACGAGAACCGAGGAACCGCTGTGTGTCAACCAGCAAACATGTCACCAACAAACAAGAACTTGTCAACCAATCTCACCAACCAATAAGAGCCACTTCACCAAAACAAGAACTTCACAAACATGTACAGAACCTGCACAATCCACAAAATCCTTACAAAAAAAACCTACAAGAGTACAACTAAACACCAAGCACATCACCAACTATCAAGTGTATAACTAAAAAACAATAATCTTACTAACCAACAATAATCTCATCAACCAGCAAAAATGCGTCCCAGGGGAATTAGGTTCATGTTGTTGTTTTTATACAGCAGCTCATATTAAACCTGTGCTATGCGGCTTCTTCATTCCAGCGGCGGGTAATATCTGATAGATTGCCTTTGTGAATTAGCATATAAATAAGAAGTGTGCTTTATCAAGTCTGCTTAAGAGGCAAGGCTGCACTGCACAAACACAAAACCCTGCACTTTTATAACCGACGCTACTCAAATTCATACTGAACCTTATCACGACTGACCATACGCTCCGATATCAAAACATCATCGCAACCGGCTTTATTTCTGTTACCGCGCATGCCTTTAGGAACAGACGATCGCCCGACGCCTTTGATTCCGAGTCGGATCTGAAATGAGCAAATTAAAAAACATAATTTGTTTGCCTCATAGCCATCTGTACGCCAAATAGGAATGAAGTAAAGTAATTAGCGGAGGATAAAGGGAGTTCGGGTTCCTTTTTCTCGTGAAGTTTATTCGAATCGTGTTCATTTCACATGCTGTAATTATTACTTATGCTTTTATTTTGATGTCTTATTCGATTTCATTAACATCTCATAGTTATGCGGGGCTGCTCACCAACAGTGAGGCGTCCTTGCTTAATATACAATAATAAACTATATTCTATGGTCTGCTTTACAGACAGTCTAAGTTAAGCCATTTGTTGATTTCAGAGAGATCTAAGTTCTGGGACTTTAATGACCTCCTACTTTTGTCCCTTCATTTTTTGCACCTCCATGGTGATTGAGATGTAATTAGTTCCTCCCCAAGATATTTAAGATGGTCCCCCAAACACCGGCGACGACGCAGAGTTAAAAGTAAGGTCGCCAACCTCAGCTTTCGCCTCTGCGTAAAATCCTTTATCCTAGTTACTCTGAAGGCCGTGATCTGTTCCGCCGCAGGTCCTCAGGCTGAATGCTAAGCAGCATTTGAGACACTTTAATGGGAATTTAACACCGAGCAGATAATGGAAAAGTCATTATGAGAGAATGCAGGATTCTTTTCTACACCCGGCTGCTTTGAATAATAATTCAGAGCTGAATATTTCTGTAGAGAGCGCTGTAGGGAAGAGCGGTGGATATTACATCTTACTGACAAATAGAGCTCATTTATTCCTCACGCCAAATCGGTTCAAACTGCTGGATCAACCTGAAAGAGGCTCTGCTGCGGCGCTCCTCAGAGGTTTCGACGGCATCACGCAGTCGCTGCAGATTTGTCGGCTGCACGACACTTCTTGCATGACACTTGTTTGGTATCAAGGGGTCCAAAGTGTGCCAAGAAACTATAACACCATTAAGGCCTATTCACACCGAGTACGATTTTTGTCTAAACACTCTGAAGACTCGCTTTGGCTTTTTTTTTATTTCCCTTCTTGTAATGTGTCACAGAGACTTTTTCAAATTGTCAACTTAAAAAAACAAAGACACTAGCGAAGATTAGTGCAGGAAGCCCCAGTTTGTGTTTGTTGTGGGCATGAAGTGTGGGCATAAGTATGACCTAAAACATCATCAGATTTTCACACAACTCCTAAAAGTAGATAAAGAGAACCCAGTTAAACAACTGAGACAAAAATATTATACTTGGTCATTTATTTATTGAGGAAAATGATCCCAATATTACATATTAGTTGAGTGGCAAAAGTATGTGAACCTCTAGGATTAGGCAGGTAATTTGAAAGTGATGAAATTAGAGTCAGGTGTTTTCAATCAGTGGGATGACAATCAGGTGTGAGGGGCACCCAGTTTTATTTAAAGAACAGGGATCTATCAAAGTCTGCTCTGTACAACACATGTTTGTGGAAGTGTATCCATGGCACAAAACATAAAAGGAGATTTCTGAGCGGATCTCAGAAAAAAGAGTTGTTGATGCCTCATCAGGCTGGAAAAGGTTACAAAACCATCTCTAAAGAGTTTGGCTCCACCCCAATCCACAGTCAGACAGATTGTGTACAAATGGAGGAAAATTCAAGACCCATTGTTACCCTCCCAGGAGTGTGGTCGACCACAACAAAGATCACTCCAGAGCAAGGTGTGTAATAGCTGGAACGAGAGAACAGAACCTTTTGGTTTAAAAGAAAAAGCGTTATGTTTTGAGAGAAAGGCAAAAACCACTGCAATTCCAGCATAAAGAACCTTAATCCCATCTGTGAAACATGGTGGTGGTAGTATCATGGTTTGGGCCTGTTTTACTGCATCTGGACCAGGACAGTTTGCCATCATGATGGAACAATGATACCATTCTGAATGATATCAGAGAATTCTAAAGGAAAATGTCAGAGGACATCTGTCCATGAACTGAATCTCAAGAGAAGGTGGGTCATGCGCAAGACAACGGACCCTAAGCACACAAGTCGTTCTACCAAAGAATGGTTACAGAAGAATAAAGGTCATGTTTTGGAATGGCCAAGTCAAAGTCCTGACCTTAATCCAATGGAAATGTTGTGGAAGGACCTGAAGCGAGCAGCTAATGTGAGGAAACCCACCAACATCCCAGAGCTGAAGCTGTTCTGTACGGAGGAATGGGCTAAAATTCCTCCAAGCCGGTGTGCAGGACTGATCAACAGCTACAGGAAACGTTTAGTTGCAGTTATTGCTGCACAGGGGGGTCACACCAGATAGTGAAAGCAAAGGTTCACATACTTTTGCCACTCACTAATATGAAATACATACGTTAATATATGTGTTTTCTTTTTCAAAACTCAACGTGTGGTTTTTATGATTTTTTTTACGTTGCTTACACCAAATTCTGACTCTAAAATCTGAATGTAACAGCAGAAATCGAGACTCATCAGACCAGACCAATCTTCTATTATCCAATTTTGGAGACCGTGCCAATTGTAGATTCAATTGCCTGATCTTAGCTGCTTTCTTCTGCTGTTGTAGCATACCTGCTTCAAGGTTTTGTGTGTTGTTTGTTCAGAGATGCGCTTCTGCATACCTTGTTGGTTATTTGAGTTACTGGTGCCTTTCTATCAGCTCGAACTGAGCTCACTGGATATTTTCTATTTTCAGGACCATTCTGTGTAAAACCTTGAGATGGCGCTGTGTGTGAAAATCCCAGAAGATCAGCTGTTTCTGAAGTAACAGCACCAACAACCATTCCACGGTCGTGTTTACATGCCTGAATGCATCGACTTTTTGCGTTGTGATTGGCTGATTAGATAACTCTGGTGCTTTTATTTAGAATAAAATGAACACAAATAATAACGGATTGATGCTTTGGGGTTTATTCCTATAACATTACATAACAGACTAAATTCCAGACCGTTGTGCAGTATGAAGCATGACGAGCTCAGATGGGAGAGGTGGATTGTGGATCCAGATGGTGTTTATCAGCGTCAACTCACAACTGTTGCACTTCTATCAGATGGAAATGTGAAACCGTTATTACATAACGCGTTACTCAGTCAGAAAGCCGGCGCATTAAACTCAATTTCCTCCAAGATGGATTCAAACAGCTCTCTCAGCTAATCCAGCAGCAGGAACCTTCCATCTCACTGAGGGTAAAAGCTTCAGAAACATGGCTGGAAACTTTTGGTGCAAACGTTTGGTCCAAAACGCTGTTCTTCAGCTCAAGATAATATTTTTATCCATTTTAGATACTTGCATTGATTGATTTAATGGTTATATTAATTTAATAATGTGAATTCATTTTATTTTGTTTTAATAAATATTACAAAGTGGCATAAATCAACCGTGTATTCAGGTTTATTTGTGGGGTTCCTACTGACCTTGTACAATCCGGAGACACGTTTTTTAAAATAGCCTGCATACTTTGCTAAACCTCAAATTAAATTTTGTATGCCTTACCATAACCCAACGTCCATAGTGGACATGGGGCCGAATTCACAAGTGTGTCTTAAGAAAGAAAATCTTCTGAAATGTGTGTTTTTTCTTAACTTCACCATTTAAGGAAAAAGTTTAAAAATTGCTATTCTTCAAATAACTTCTTAAGAATTATCTCTAACTTTTTTCTTAAGAACAAGTGGTATTATTGAAAGCTTTACATTTTACATTTATGTCATTTAGCAGACGCCCTTATCCAGAGCGACCTACAATCCAAGCAAATGTGGGATAAGGGCCTTGCTCAAGGACCCAACAGTGGCAGCCTGACAGAGCTGGGTTTTGAGCCCTGGACCTCCTGGTCCATAGTCCAGTACCTTAACCGCTAGGCCACCACAGTCCACCACAGACTGTACCACCACAGTATCTTACGCTGTTAGAGTTAACACAGCGTCAAAATGTACAACTTTACAGGATTTCTACCATCACCTCTAATTGTTGGTACATTTTTTGAACGCTTGGTTTGATGTTTGTCCTCGGAGTGGATTAAGCTAAATAACGGTAAATACAAAAATTTTAAATGCAACACACGTACGTGAGTAAGCAATGAATATTTTCTTAAGATAATATTTGAGACTTATGAACTTCTTAGTGTAAAACCTGGGGCATATGATTTTGAGTAAAAACCTTAAATAATCACAAATCAGACAAATCCTTGCAAATCCATAAAAGAAGAGAATGAGAAGGGAGTAACGAAAACAATAAAATAAATAAATGCTGGCCCTCATCCATCTCATCATTAGCTCGCTGTATTTTTGCTCACGTTATAAAATGACTGACAGTTTATTCAGAGATAATTAAAACCGAATAAAATATCTAACAGAACTCAATTTTACTGGCTTAAATAAATAATCTGCAGATGAACTATAAGAATAATAATCGTCTCCGTTCAGAGGCGCACCAGGATCAGTATAGGAAGTTATTCAGATTTGTCTGAAAATATGAATAAAAAAGCCTCAGCTCTCAGTCAGGGGTTCATGCTGAACTGTGGAAGCGTAACACACGGCTCACGTCTCCAGCGTGGAGCGGGTTCATGCTCGGGTAAAGACCTGCACTGGGTGGCACCGGGTTGGCGTACGTTCGTTATTATTCTTAGTCAGTTATAAATCCTTATACCAACTCCAGTTGCACCGCAAGTCTTACAAGATGTCTTATAATATTTATAAATACAAATATTGATCACAAAAGGCATAACACGACCAACCTTGAAGCGGATTGGCTACAACAGGGAGACTCTACTCAGTATTAGTATAGCGTTCCTAGTGCTCAGTGAGTGTAGGAAAAGTTAACAACAAAAATAAACAAGACGACTGTAAACCTAATAAAGAGAAGTTTCATTTCAATATTTCGTTTTTGCGTTTTTATTTTTGAGCGTTTCTACTTTTAATGTTTTACACGGGCTGTCTGAGCGTACACCATGGTCATAGGTATTTTTTCAAACTGTTTTTAAGCAGAGAACAAGTCAGGGAGAGCATTATCACGAATAAGATCGAATAAGATCAGTGAGTTGGTCGAGTGCCGTAGATCATCACAGCCATTTGATACAAAAGTTTTGTAAAAACCAAGTAATGATGCACAGAAACGTATAACATACACAAATAACGCAATAACCCTAATAAATAACTACATTTTATCATTTAACACTTACAGAATTCCAGTTTTAGTCCTTTTTCCCTTTAATCTTTGCTTATTTGCACTTTGTATTTCAAAGTTATAAACCTTTGCAGCCTAATGTGTTAGAGCAGGGTAGAGAATCGTTACCATTGCATAGTGAATCTTTTTTTGGAAGGTACAGTCAGTATAAAAGCATATAAGATCATGGCTGCGATGATCTATGGCACTCGACCCAATCATAGCCATGACGTTATTTGTGATAATGCACTCCCTCTGGTGTTCAATTGCTTAAATAAAATGAATTAATGACATAATTTGGGACAGTGGTAGCCTAGCGGTTAAGCTACTGGACTGGTCCAGGGTTCCAATCCCACCTCTGCCAAGCTGTAACTGTTGGGTCCTTGAGCAAGACCCTTAACCCACAATTGCTTGGATTGTAAGACTGTATCAATTGTAAGTCGCTCTGGATAAGGGCGTCTGCTAAATGCTGTAAATGTAAATGTAAATAATTTACTTATTTATTAGGGTTACTGTGCTATTTATGTTACATATGGTATATGTTTGTGTGCATAAAGCTTGTCCTTATTATTTACCACCGTTTTGGTGTCCTTCCCAACCAATCAGACTGTAAGGAGCCTGGATCCAAACACAAGCACCAAAACCAATGAGATATGCCTTCACCTCCCGGTACCGAATAAAGACGTCCTATTCAAACCCGGTGTATCTGTTCTGTAAAGCGTGACAGCAAAAGCTCACGCCGTTCCTAAGAGTCTTACGTCTGGAGCTGGCGATGTTCTCCTGCTGCTGCTGGAGAAGGTCTGAAGCCGAGTTTAGCTCGCAGCATATCGCTTCCCTTTTGAAAGTCAATTTCCCCACCGCGCAGCCTTTGTACATGGTGTGTTACGTTATAAATACAGTGTGTTTACGCCCAGGGCGTCGTGTAGTATTTTATTTATACAGGCACTGATCTAATCAAGAGGAGCAGTACGAGATTTTCTGGAAGCTATGGTTCTGTTGTAATGTGATCAGGATCCAAGCATGCGGCTTAATTTAGTGCAACATTTAAAGCGCTCGACACGCCCGGGTTCCTCTGGGGTATGAATCGGGGGATTAATCCGTACCTGTAAGGCTAAGGTTAAATAAGCAGATAGAGTTATCTGTATGTAGATTCATATCTGGGTGACGCAAATATCCAATCAGCCAATCATGTGGGGGAAATTCAAGGCATGCAAACGTGATCGAGACGAGCTCCTGAATTTCAAAGGAGGAAGGTGATTTGAGTGAAGCTAAAGTGGCTGAAACGGCTGATCTGCTGGGATTTCCACAAACAGCGCCATCTGTAGGGTTTAGCATTTAGGAGAACGGTCCGAAAAAGAGAAAACATCCAGTGAGCGCAGTTCTCTGAGTCAACATTTACATTTACATGTACAGCATTTAGCAGACGCCCTTATCCAGAGCGACTTACAATTGGTCATTGGCAAGCAATTGAGGGTTAAGGGCCTTGCTCAAGGACCCAACAGCGGCAGCTTGGAAGAGGTGGGATTTGAACCCTGGACCTTCTGGTCCATAGTCCAGTACCGTAACCACTAGACTACCACAGTCCCATGCCTGAACGTGCCTTGTTGATGTTGATATAAAGGCAACAGCAAGTCAAATAACCACTGGTTACAATCGAGGAATGCAGAAGGGCATCTCTGAACAAACGACATGACCAACCTTGAAGCAGATGGGCTACAGCAGCAATGATTGTCACTTGTGTCAGCTAAGAACAGGCATCTGAGGCTATACTTGTCATAGGCTCACTCAAATCGGACAACAGAAGTGGAAAAATGTTTCTAAACCACATCCATCCTGTCTTGGATCAACGGCTCAAGGCACACTGAGCTCCTGAGCATCGTTTAAACCCCAAAGCCTGTCTTGAGTACTGTTGCTGGCCGTGTGCCCCTCTATATGCCCATAGCGTACCATTTTTGACAGCTACTTCCAGGAGGGTATGTCCCAAAGCTCAAATCAATCCAACAGAGCACGTTTTGGACATGGTGGAATGGGAGGCACACAATAATGCATTGTTTACTCATTAATGATCAAATATTAAACCTGCTGCTCTTTGCTCATTAGCATTTTCTTTCATTAGTCAAAGCCTTTAAGTCTAAACGAGCTGTTAAATAACTGTGTTTGGATAAGCTCCGCGGAGTTAATCAGTTCTGAGCTGTTGTGTTACGGGTCAAAGACCTGAAGCAAGCCGTAACTCGGCCAGCTTTTTTAGCGTCTGTACGTTCCGAGAAACGGACTGCTCAACCGATGTGCTGTTTGCTTTTATTAATTGATACAAAACGAATCACGACTCGGGTCACCACTCGTACATTCTGCAATCCCTCGGAAAAAAAAAAAAACCCACTGCATTATAGAAGGAAAATGATTAAAGGTGTACGAATCCGGCACGTTCCCTCCACCGACGCTCTGCCCCAGGGTTGTCTGGATTGCCGAAAGCCACCTACCTCCCAGGTGCAATTCCATAATTACCCACGGTGCATTATTCAGGTCTGCTAATGCATATGTATCAGGTGGTTCGAGTGGCAGATGGCCCCTCTGCCCTCTGGTTCTCGGGTCCCTTTATGCAGTTTTTATGCACCGAGCTGGCACAAAGGAAGCAGGATATTTAAAGGCGGGCAGGAATTTTAATGACGCCTAAAAGGCTGAGGCACAGTCGAGCTCCTGTCGGGCCGCTGAGATGGGCATAGAGCTGGCACAGGTGGAAGACTGGTTCGACCCTTTCAGTCGGACCGAGGCACGTTCCTTAGTGCCTACCAGTGAATTTTGTAGTCATTTCTAAAGGTCTTCACGCTTTTGCTCTTCTCATTTCCGCATCCCCAACGCAGATGAACGAATAAGGAGATCCGAACTCGCCTCCACCTCACGCTCGCACCCCTGTGATAGCTAATGACATCGAAAAGCGTACTCTTTCAAGTCTAATCAGAATCGTGCTGAACCTTTCGGCCTGGAATCTGTCATGTTTTTATTCAGAGGTTACACGAAAGTCTATTTAATCCAACCGGCTTAATACAGCTCTGAAGCGCCGCATGCAGAGTTTAAATAAAAAAAGCATTTTTCTGTATCTCTTAGAGGCTCCATAAAATGCAGCGTGTTTGTCTCCAGGGTTCCTGCCGAAACATGAAAGGAGGCATTCAAGCTCTTCGAGGGGGGCTTTCTAACAAGCAAAAAAAAAAAAAGAGAGAAAAAAATATCAAGAACTGAAACACAAACAAGGCCTTTAGGAAGGCTGCCTGCACTTCGGTAACCAAGAGCTCTTTCAGTGGCGCGAAAGAACGAGATACATGCTGACGAGTTCCCTCAGCTTCACGCCCCGCCTGGCATAAGGGCACCACATTTTTGCACGCCGTCCTGTTTACCGGAATGGAATGACGCTTTGGCACCGAGCTCTTCAAGGAAAAAGTTCGACCTTAGATGGAGAATGGATGCCCAGTGGGCATACTGACAAATGTGGGGATTGTTGACTAGGTTCTGTTTTAAAACTAGAAATGCTGAAAATGAGTGCAGCAGTCGCACTTTGAAGGATAGGTCAGAAAGTTTCCCTAACACTTTGCCCCGAGATTGTTCGCCTGGCCCAGGAGCAGTTCTAAGCAGCTGCTTCATCTCATTCTCCCAAGCGTTGGTTGACCTCAAAGGCTCGAATTTTAACCCCTCAAAGTCTTTGCAACCAGAATTAAAAGTACTCGTTAATCATAGCGTCTCGGTTTCTTTGCACTTCTATTCCCGCTCGTTTCGTAAATACAACAGCTCTCATAAACAACAGTTTCTCGTGGTGGCTTAGCGTTTAAGGCACAGAACTGTGGACCAGAAGGTTCAAATCCCTCCTCTGCCAAGCTGCTACTGTTGGCAAACAACTGCTTGGACAGGAAGATTGTCTCAGTTGTAGGTCTGCTAAAATGCCTAGATCTCACCAAACTCTGCCCCTTAAAAGTTTGAACGAGTCATTTACAAGTCTATTACGTTCTTACAAAGAAAGATTAGGTGAGTGCCTGGAATGGTGCCCAAACTTCTGCAACTGTTAAGAGTAAACAACGCGTTCAGGGACGCCTCTTGCTTTAGACTGTATAACAAGCCTATGATTACAGAATATGTATCCTCCAGTAATGGAGAAAAATATGCCGATGAGTCCACACAAGTCGAGTACAAAGTTTCTGTATCTGCCAGAGGCCAAGTAAATGCGGCACGTTTGTCTCCAGGGTTCCTGCAGAAACATAAAAGAGGCAGTTCAAGCAGGGCTTTGTAACGAGCGCAAAAAAAACGACGAGGATTCTTCGTTTGTTCTCCTTAAACAAACAAACAAGGCATTTTTATGAGACCCTCTTGCCCCTCCGTAGCCAAGGAAGCCCCTGTCCTGCTGCCCCTAAAGAACTAGTTCTAAGCTGATCGTTTCCTTCAGCTCCCGGTTCTGTTCAAGGCTGGCATGCGAGCTGGCACAAGGACAGCACCTCACTGCCAGGCCTCTGAATGTTTGCCATGATGTCCTCAGGCTCAAAGTGGCACCTTGTCCAACAGAACTGATCTCACCTTTGGAACTCTCCCACTAGATCATGTTTTTCAAAGCATACAAATGTATCTCATCTGTATAATCAGGATCAGGGTTCTTAAAACCGGTGCCACTATAAGTTATGAAACTGGTCCTTCCAAATACTGGCTTTATTCAGATGACCTTCTGTCTCAGGGTTTTACAATAAAGGCATTTTGCTCAATCTGCACCTTCTTAGTGCAAGAGGGAACATGTTTCTAGTGCGTTACGAGTCCTGAAGTGTTTGCTTTCCACCACTGAGGGTGTCTAAGAACCAGAAATCCAAAGATGGGAAAGAAATAAACACAATTTTCATTCATACCCAGCACATAAACATCAACATGGCGCAACAAAGCCAGTGTCTGGTTGTATAAAACATCTTGAGTGAAATTTTGCACTTAAACATCTCTTAATTTTTTTTTTTTTCTGTGTTGCAGAAAAAATGCCTTAAGTGTTTTCTAAAGGTTTTCTTAAGGGAAACCAACATAAACCCTTAAAAAGTATCCAATGGCCCTTACGTAACCCCTTAAAAACTGTTTAAAGCACAAAGCTCCTTAATTAAGGAGTAAATTCCCTGAATTCATAAGAAAAGCTGCATCCCACAGCAATAATAAAGTGATTCATTGCAAATCTTTTTTGGCAAATGTGAACTTAAATGATAGCTTTTTCCTTTTCCCTTTCGGTACTTTTTTTTTGTTTCACTTTGGCTCATTTAAGCTTATTAAGTTTTGTTTGAAGTTTATTTAACATGTGCAAATCGTATTTTGTCAAACTCAGAGCACTTCAGAGCAGACAAAACCTCGTACACCCCTTTGATGTTTGGAAATCCAATAATGGGGGCACAAACCCCAGGGTGGGAGAAAAGGATTCAAGTGACACAAAATGTCATCTTCACTCTTGACAGACAGGAACATGGGGAGGTTTTTAGAAAAGGGGAAGTTTTTAAAAAAATTAAAAATATAAAATAAAATAAAATAAAATAATAATAAGTACAACACATTTAATTATTATTTTTATTATTATTATTATTATTATTATTATTAATTTTGTTGTCGTCATGATCAACTTTTTTCAATCATTGTCATTTTGTTTCTTGTTTTCTCAGTTATTTTCCATTTTATTTTATAAACCCTTATGGATGCTCTCAAACTGACGTTTCCTTCACTGATGAGCCATTGTCATGGAAACAGTGGAACTTTATGGCAACACAACCTCAGTCACTGCGTTAATCCTTTAGTGTTTTGATGCAGTTAAGTGAAACATTTGAGACATTTTATGCAACACACTAAGTGATTCCCTTGGCTAAGGGAAATTTTTTACAAGATGTTTTATGCAATCACACCTGAAGCTCCACTGGCCTCTAACAAGTCACCCAAATGGTCACCGGACCAGAGTCGACTACAGGACTTCAGAGTGTTATCTTGAAACCATTGCCTGTTTCTCTGATATCAGTACAATAGAGAGAGAACAAACTACAAACTAATCTGTCTAATTACACGTGAACTGAAAATGGATCCGTTTCTACAGTCGCATCCGGGCCGGGGTTCCTCTCGGCTCTTTCTGCCGCTCAGCTCAGCTGCTGTCTCGTTCCTGACACGCCTGCGGTTGATCGTTTTTGATAGGTGATTGATGGCGGAGCACCAAACCCACTCAATCGTGGCGACCCTCTTGGTTCCTCTCAGCTAGAGACCCAGTCATAATAACTGAGGTGTAGAGGAAGCGTTGTTTTATAGCCAGAGATATTTCAATCCTCGGGCACAGAAGGGGATCAATTTAGGTGGAAGCAGTAAATCACGGTGCAAAACCCATCCATCATCCCAGGTGGCGTGAGTCCTCAGAGCTCAGGCAAGAGGAAATACCCACTGGGAAGGCAACGAGGTTAAGGTATCGAACGCATGAATGTGCAGATATGCTGATCTACAAAGCCTGGCTGGCTTCATGTTGACTGCAAAGTCCTCTGGAAGCAACACGGGTA